>KZ651291.1:307279-321621 GCA_001010745.2 Gerris buenoi
ATTTGGCTATTTTTTTTTTTTTTTTTTTTTTTTATCTTATTTACGAATATTTTCACGTGATTTTGAAATCTCTAACACACAATTCACTTTTTATAGTTGCTTCAAATATTTGTTGGCACTCACAAAGATGCATTTTGCGTGCCATAGCATGGCACGCACAATGCATGCGGTTTTTTATTATGGCAGCCATCTCAACTTATTATTACATATATATAAACTGTGATTGTGTGTACAATAAAATAACTTTATGAGAAGGGCGCCTCTTTAAATATATTTTGACTTGAAAGTATGTGATTTCTCCCAAGCATTTGCCCTCTTGTTTATTCATTACATGTAGATCGTGAATAGTCAGTCGAAATATGTTATAGGTCGGGCGGTGTTTGACCTCGCCTCTCTGCCAAAGCTACCAGCTTGTCTAGGTCTATCCCTCGCTATCTTCAAGCCTATCTATTCCCAATTACATATTAAGATTTAATTTATATATTAGAAAGAATGAGCTGAAGAGAATGGCTCGACATATTTCATTTAGCTAATTATACCACGATTTACTTCTCTCTATTGCAAAGCGCAGTTTTAACAATTTTTAAATTTAAATTGTTTAACAAAATGACGTATAATTTACAAATATAATTTCGGCAGTCTAAGAGGCAAATTTTCAATTTTGAGAGTATTATTGGGTTCTATTTTTTTTCTTGGACTGTTGAAAATATATTATAGATATAGGTATTCATAAAACAGTAGCTTTACCAATATCGCTACGACAAAATGTAAACTAAAATGTGCGTTAACGTTACTTTATGCAATAACTCCATAATACTAAATTAAATCATAATGATGAAATGTATATCGATGTTTTACTTAGATTCTAGAAGATGCATTTTTTATAGGGTGCGCTACGAAAATTCATATTAATTCCTATAATATAAATGATAGTGTATTTCTTCCTGAATTTATAATATTATTAGTCGTAAATATTTAAGAAAGACGGAAAGGTATATGTATATTATTAATATCTCCAATCACAGTAGACAGTTCTGCAAAATTGAACGAACATTCGGGCACCTAGAAAATTTTATCTGAACTTTATGTTTTTGAGGTGGCTGAATCCGAATCTGAAGTCAAATTTCTCCTTTCGGAAAAATTGTGTTTTTTTTTAGAGGTGTTCGTCCTAATTTTTCATCCAAAAACATTTCTTAAAAAAATATATTTATAAATATTTGGGCGTTTGATTATCTTTAAACCATGAAGACCACGAATCTAAAGTAAAAAAAATAACTGCTGGTCTTACTTTTTTAAGGAAATTTAAAAATAAGAAACAATAAAATCGATTTTTCCTCATATTGATGAGAAACACAAATGTGGGATACTAAAAATATTGGGGATACTAAAAATATTGGACTGAACTGAAAAAGTAATAGAAAAAATACAAAGACTCAATATGAGGAAAAATCAATTTCTTGGTTTCTTATTTTTCAATGTTCTTCAAAAAGTGAGGTCAGCATATTTTTTAAGTTAGATTCGTGTTTTTTATGGTTTGGGGATATTCAATCGCCCAGGAGACATTTTGACTCCAGATTCAGCACACAAAAATATTAGCAAAGGACATTTTCATTCTGAAGCTTTTTTGCAGAACAGAGTAATTAATTCCTATTTTATAGTAAATCACAATGATTGTAGGCATTTTTTTTGTTACTTCGATCAAAATAAATTTTTGAAAACATGTGGATCTCAATAAGATTACGTCCTATAACTCATATAATGTATATAATATGATGCATTTTGGGGCGCCAAATTGGAATTGGTAACCTTTTTCTGTCGATTTGTGTTGGTTCGGTTCGCAAAATTGATGGAGGGCGAGGGGGTACGGTCGAAAACCGAATAGTTAGAAAATATTCTAATATACACACAATAGTAGAATATAAATGATAAAAACTAATCAACATTTTAGACATTTTCGCTATTATAGTAAACCAAGAAAGGAGCTGTAAGAACTCATATGTAAGTATTTGGTAAGTAAGGTGCTGTAATAATTTTATAAACAATAGGGTTTCCTTAAAACTCCAATAACAAAACGGGTTTTAGTCGCAAAATGGAGTTAAAAAATTCTTATTAAATATAAAAAAAAGGTTTTATTTTTTATTATGAATAAAAAATTAAGTTCTATTAAAATTAAGATAAAATAAGAAGGAGTAATATGTGCGCATTTTTAAGTATACGAGAATATATTCCAATAACGAGTCAAGAGCGTGCGCTGTTGGCAAACTATAGCCCAGTGAAAGAGAATATGTGGGGAGCAATCTAGGAAAAGGAGCAAATATGGACAGATGAGTCCGATTTTACTTTCCCCCACCTCCTCTACTTTCCCTTGCCGCTATTTTTGAACTCTCTTACTGTCTTCGGTCTCTCGTTTTCGTTTTATTTATAAACCCCACGTCTTATTTTTACATTATTACTGCTCACAATAATAAGTACATGTTTTATTAATTTCTAGATCAGGTTAAAGAAATCACAGTATTTAACTTTGAAACACTTGTCAGTGTTGCTAATTTAATAAAGTTATAATACTTAAAAAATAATTTAAAGTCTTCATTTAGGTATTAATTATCATTCTATATATGAACTATATAGATTGAACTTATATTGTATTCGTGAAGTTTAAGGTTTGTTCAACTCTTCACTCCTCTTAAGCTTTTGATTAAACGTGCCATGAGTTTTTTTGGATCAGTACATACATCGTATATAAATGCAAACTAATCCTTTATTTTCTATCATCTAAGTACTAACTAAAAAGGTGGATTTAAGAAAGAAAATATATCGAAAAAAAGTTATATTGTAAACTTATATTAATTTTTTTTAAATTATAATATTCTCCTTTTGTTAAAATATATTATTTTGTAACATAGATAAACTTTTATTTTGTTGTAACAGGATTTATAGATCATTAAGATCAATTGTGACTGACTAGAATATAAAATAGTTGAGCCTATATAAACACAAAAAAATTCATCGTTTTAACGTCCACGTCACTTATTTTTATTACGTTACAAATATGTATATACAGATTTTATATGATCATTGATGAACTTTAATTTCCATAAGGTGTTAGCGATACAAAACGACAAAAGATGGCAAATTAAAACTGTAGAATAAAAAGGTTGACAAATTTTATTTTTTTGCCATACAATGAGGGCGAAGGAATGATCTTAATGTTAATTTTATAACCTCGTGATGTTTAATTTTATAAAAATTATTTTGCAAGATATCGTCGCTGCAAATAATATTTATTCTCCGGTCATCATCTCCATGAATTCTGAAAGAAAGAGAAAACAAAATATATAAATTGAATAATGCTTCAATGAATTACTTTAAACATTATGAAGAATACATGATCCAAAATGCATGTTAGTTTTGGATTGGAATGCTGAAATGTCTAACACAGAGTTTAGTTTCTTTAAGGTTTAACTTTATCACTCAAACACAGCCATATTTGAAAGACTTATTAGCTCTGCTTCCCTTTGCAATGCTCTACGTATTATAAGATTACTGAATTATAACTTACTAAACTAATGAAAAGTCTATTCTTTTGAACTATCATAATTATCGAATTTTTATTTAATATCATTATTATAGTGTTGTAATAAAATAGTTATCATTATTATTATTATTTTACTATCTTCTTGATATCATTTAACGATATTTTTGTATAATATTTTGTTATAATGACTTACATATAAATATATTGGTGTTGAAATAACGATAATATATTGAAATATTAATGCTTAAATATTGTTGACAAGCTACTTTATAATGAAATCAGATTAGTTTAGAAGGACTAACTGAAACGCCATCTTGAGGAAAAAATCAGTTCAAATAACTACAGCTGGTTTTTTTTTTTTTTTTTTTATCTTATTTACGAATATTTTCACGTGATTTTGAAATCTCTAACACACAATTCACTTTTTATAGTTGCTTCAAATATTTGTTGGCACTCACAAAGATGCATTTTGCGTGCCATAGCATGGCACGCACAATGCATGCGGTTTTTTATTATGGCAGCCATCTCAACTTATTATTACATAAATAAATAATCCAGGAGGGAAATGTAGAAAACATTTTAATAAATAACTCCTTTTCAATAATNATAAGAAGGAGTAATATGTGCGCATTTTTAAGTATACGAGAATATATTCCAATAACGAGTCAAGAGCGTGCGCTGTTGGCAAACTATAGCCCAGTGAAAGAGAATATGTGGGGAGCAATCTAGGAAAAGGAGCAAATATGGACAGATGAGTCCGATTTTACTTTCCCCCACCTCCTCTACTTTCCCTTGCCGCTATTTTTGAACTCTCTTACTGTCTTCGGTCTCTCGTTTTCGTTTTATTTATAAACCCCACGTCTTATTTTTACATTATTACTGCTCACAATAATAAGTACATGTTTTATTAATTTCTAGATCAGGTTAAAGAAATCACAGTATTTAACTTTGAAACACTTGTCAGTGTTGCTAATTTAATAAAGTTATAATACTTAAAAAATAATTTAAAGTCTTCATTTAGGTATTAATTATCATTCTATATATGAACTATATAGATTGAACTTATATTGTATTCGTGAAGTTTAAGGTTTGTTCAACTCTTCACTCCTCTTAAGCTTTTGATTAAACGTGCCATGAGTTTTTTTGGATCAGTACATACATCGTATATAAATGCAAACTAATCCTTTATTTTCTATCATCTAAGTACTAACTAAAAAGGTGGATTTAAGAAAGAAAATATATCGAAAAAAAGTTATATTGTAAACTTATATTAATTTTTTTTAAATTATAATATTCTCCTTTTGTTAAAATATATTATTTTGTAACATAGATAAACTTTTATTTTGTTGTAACAGGATTTATAGATCATTAAGATCAATTGTGACTGACTAGAATATAAAATAGTTGAGCCTATATAAACACAAAAAAATTCATCGTTTTAACGTCCACGTCACTTATTTTTATTACGTTACAAATATGTATATACAGATTTTATATGATCATTGATGAACTTTAATTTCCATAAGGTGTTAGCGATACAAAACGACAAAAGATGGCAAATTAAAACTGTAGAATAAAAAGGTTGACAAATTTTATTTTTTTGCCATACAATGAGGGCGAAGGAATGATCTTAATGTTAATTTTATAACCTCGTGATGTTTAATTTTATAAAAATTATTTTGCAAGATATCGTCGCTGCAAATAATATTTATTCTCCGGTCATCATCTCCATGAATTCTGAAAGAAAGAGAAAACAAAATATATAAATTGAATAATGCTTCAATGAATTACTTTAAACATTATGAAGAATACATGATCCAAAATGCATGTTAGTTTTGGATTGGAATGCTGAAATGTCTAACACAGAGTTTAGTTTCTTTAAGGTTTAACTTTATCACTCAAACACAGCCATATTTGAAAGACTTATTAGCTCTGCTTCCCTTTGCAATGCTCTACGTATTATAAGATTACTGAATTATAACTTACTAAACTAATGAAAAGTCTATTCTTTTGAACTATCATAATTATCGAATTTTTATTTAATATCATTATTATAGTGTTGTAATAAAATAGTTATCATTATTATTATTATTTTACTATCTTCTTGATATCATTTAACGATATTTTTGTATAATATTTTGTTATAATGACTTACATATAAATATATTGGTGTTGAAATAACGATAATATATTGAAATATTAATGCTTAAATATTGTTGACAAGCTACTTTATAATGAAATCAGATTAGTTTAGAAGGACTAACTGAAACGCCATCTTGAGGAAAAAATCAGTTCAAATAACTACAGCTGGTTTTTTTTTTTTTTTTTTTATCTTATTTACGAATATTTTCACGTGATTTTGAAATCTCTAACACACAATTCACTTTTTATAGTTGCTTCAAATATTTGTTGGCACTCACAAAGATGCATTTTGCGTGCCATAGCATGGCACGCACAATGCATGCGGTTTTTTATTATGGCAGCCATCTCAACTTATTATTACATAAATAAATAATCCAGGAGGGAAATGTAGAAAACATTTTAATAAATAACTCCTTTTCAATAATAGAATTCAGACTAAACCATAAAAGCTAAAAAATCTTGAATGTTTAGTATAAGCGTAGCCCCGTATTTGTGGCGCTACTTCAAAATAAGTACATTATAAGTGCTGTTGCAGAATAATATACTATTGTCGAATAATTCCTACCAGAAGTAAACAAATCACTAAACAGGTAATATAGTAATTAAACTATAACATTTATAGATATACTTTAAATAAGTTGATTCAGAAATAATTGAAATTAATATCGAATTAACAATCTTTAAAAATAGAGAGAACTTAATGCTTTTTATTTTATTATTATTTATTATATAATATACGATCTTTTAAATGACCCTTTGATGGTAATTTCTCTATGTAATCTTTATATAACCATAATCAGTTACAAATAAAAAGGTCTGTTATAATCATATGAATAAATAAATGTTTACTCTATAATTGATCTTTGCAGAAGCGTTTAGATAGAGTTTCACTATTACTTAAGTTCTTAATAATGCCTTAAGATCTTAATATTGTAACTTTTTTAATATTAACGATTTCTCTTTAACCAAGAAAACAAATATTCTCTGTTAAATCAAAAGACTTCAAAAATAGACGGATAAACCCACAAAAATATTAACAAGAACGCTTTGGATATATTTTCATTTTTATACAAATTGACTATAAGTATTAAAAATCGTATATCCAGTTGAACATAATTACCGATTTCCCACCTCTAAAATGATAGCGATCGTTAAAAATTATTTAAATTCCATTAATTTATAGTTATCATTTATCCAGTTATAAATATTAATAAGTTGTTGTTATAAGAGTTTATAGGGATATTGCAGGTGTCTGATTACACCAAAAATTTGCTAATGCTTTAATATATTTGTCACGGCTTTTAAAATTATGTAAGAATAGTATTTATGTAACTAGTTTTATTTTATATTACTGCATTTTAAAATTATAATAATTTGTACGAACCATCAAAATCAACGGTCCCGGAACCGTCAGTGTCGATTTCTTCAATCATCATGTCGAGTTCTCCATTGGTAAGCTGGTCGTCCAATTCTCTGAGGATTTCCTTCAAACAGCTGGTAGGAATGTAGCCGTTGCCTAACAGAAACATTAAAATAAATTTATTTGTAATATTAATCAGTTCCAATATCTTTTTGTCAAAATCGTGATATGTTGGTAAATTATAAGATTCAAAACTTTAATTAATAAATAAAAGACATTAAAATCAAAATTTATGTAAATAATAAATAATCAAAAGTATAATAATTTGTTCATGTAACCATTAATGTATCCAATCAAATTACTCTTTACAAGTGCATTTGCATGTTTATTATTTATTCTCTACGAAAATATTATACTATTTAGATACAAATAGATATTTCTACATGATTTTTTTAAAAAAATACATTCTGTAATTTTATAAAAATATTTTCTGGAATTAAGCAGGAATATTGCATAATATACCTAATAACAAAAACGTAGAATGCCTCATCTTTTAATAACTAAATTTTAGACAATGATCCAAAAAATACATCACTGTAATATAAAAAATATCGGTCCGAGACAACTCAGACAAACTTTATGACATATATGTAAATTTAATTACTATTGGAAATTTCATCAAAAATATCATAAAAATAACTTCTCCCGGTCAGGGAATCGAACCCGGGCTCTCTCCATCCACGTTTTAAGCTATTATCTCAGGAACTAGATTTTTCCCGGGAAAACAGCGTATATCATTTGATTCGTATTTAAATTGTCTACATTTTAGAATTTTTTAATCAAAATCGTCGGAACCGTTTTCGAGAAATAATTTTTTTTCGTGTTTTTTCAGAGTTTTTGGGGGGTAGCGCCCTCAAATTTGGAGTTAAAATTCATTTCTCGATTTCACCTCGGAGTATGATTTTTGTGCCAAATTTCGTCAAAATCGGCCCAGTAGTTTAGGCTCCTGCTGTCTGCACAGACGACAGACGGCAGACAGACGACGGACAGACATTTTTTAAAAACCACTTTTTTGGACTCAGGGGACCTCAAAACGTGTAAATCCATCAAAATCTCAAAATAAAATTTTCGCGCCATCACAATACTTTCTCTTTATATGAGAAAGTAAAAAGTACCGGTGTAGAAATCCCACGCATGACTTCCATATATGGAAATCATGCTTCCATGAGAAGGAAGCAAGTGAAATGAAGTAATAACACTAAAATGCCATTATCTCCCAAACCACTTGTCCGGTTGTGCTAAAATATTATAGGTACAATCTTCCATATAGGCACAGTCATATATGCACCAAAGGAAATTGAAATCAAATAAAGCCTACTGAAGTTATCGTTGACAGATCGATTTCGTGCTTAAGTAGCTCTGAAATGTCGTGAGCTACGATGTTCGGGTTTTCGCCTCAGTTTTTCCGACAAAAGTTCTAAAAAATGCCGCAAACCGCATCTCAATACGATGTCTTCAAGCGATGTTATAAAGGTTTAAAGTTCCGTACGAACGTACGAACGTAGGTACATACACACATACGTACGCACAGACATACATGTAAATGAAACGGATTTTATTGATATCCCCGGGTTCGAAACTATCTCGGAATCATGTTTTGGAGGGTATCACCATAATACTTCCATTTACATGGAAAAAAATTAGGATACAGATGATTTAAAGATTATTTTTTTCTATAATAGTATCTAAAATTCACTACTTTGGTTTATTCACAACTTTGCCAAACGGACATTCACACATTAACACTAACGAGTGTTAATGTGTACTTAAAATTTAACTTAAAAAGTTAAGCACACAATGCTAAACAATATGTCGGTATTTCTTAACTATATTGTTAAAGGTCATTAGTTAGATGAAGAAAGAATAGAAAATACAAAAATATATAAAATATAATATCGGTGATTAGACTATAAAGTGAATACCATACCTTCCTTATCATAAAGCCTGAAGGCTTCCCTAAGTTCTTTCGCCATGGCTTCGTCATCTTCTTCAACGATGAATTTGGCAGCCAATGTGATAAACTCCTCGAATTCCAGCCTTCCGGATTCTGTAAGAAAATATATTATTTAGTCGGAGTTATTCTGCTTAATATAGTATAATTAAAATAGGTGAATCATTGATTAAGGTATATTTCTGTATGTACGCACTTACACATACTGTGTCCCAAAATAGAGTACTCAAGAGCAAGATTTTTCTTTTTTGGGGGGGTTTTCGGAAAAAAATCATTCTTTATAAAAAACTCCTGTTTTTCTTAAACCTCTAAAAAGTATAATATTTTCTATTTTGTAATAATTTTGTGTACAGGGTGATACTAAAAAATTAACATGGGTAAACTACAAGGGTAGTTTTAAATAACGGAGTTTTTAATAAGGATAGTAATAAAAAAGTAATAATAAAATATAAATAATAAATATAATAATAAAAATCACAGGGAAGTACTTGCCCCAAGTACTTTTTAGGGTTTTGTAGATGAATTAGCACACCCGTTATGTAATTATGATTTTTTTGTCTTCGATCCAAAGGGCTCCGGGTTCGATCCCCCGGGGGGTCACAATGTTTTTTATCGGTATTAACGACAAGATAAATTACATTTTTCAGGAAATTTTCATCGCCCCACCATAAGGTATAACTATGAATTATTTCAAAATTTTAGGTCCAGCCATTATATAAAGTTTGGGGGGGGGAATGTTTTTTTGGGTATATTTTGACTTATTAAAACATTAAAGAATAAAAAATTTAAAAAAGCAAATATATATTTGAGTCCTACTCTTCAGCAGCTTTCATTTGATACCCAACTCAAAATTTTAAAAAAATAAAATTTTGGGCGCACCCCAAATTTTTGCGCACAAAATTAGCAATTTTTAAAGCCTTTGAATGAACTCCCGGAAATATCATCGCCCTAATATAAGGTATTAGCATGAATTATTTCGAAATTTTAGCACCAGCCGATCTATAGTGGTTGGGGGGGGGACAATTTTTTTTGGGTATATTTTGATTTTTTCCCCCTATAAGGAATGCAAAATTTAAAAAAGCATATATATATTTGTGTTCTACTCTTCAGCAGCTTTCATTTGATACCCCACTCAAAAATTTAAAAAAATGTAAATTTTTGAGTTTACCACATTTTTTTGAATTGCGCATGCGCAAATCTAATTATGGACTTCTGTATATTTTTCCTGTGGTTGGGTCAAAAAGTTGCACTAGTGTTCCAAATTTCAGCTCTTTCGCTTGAACGGTTTGGGCCCTATGAAACAAAGAGCGACGGACGGACGGACACATTACCCTCGGCATAAGGGTTTTGAGAAGTATCTACAAAACCCTAAAAAGTAATAAATAGTTTTTAATAAGGATTTTAAATTACTTCAAAAAATATTATTTTGATAAGTGGTTCTGAATTGAAAAAGAAACATGTATATAAAATATTATGTTATTTCATGAAAATTAAATTAATTACTTATAAATGAAATATAATAAGATCATAATAAGAACATAAAAAAGTTTATTTTTAGTATCACCACTAGAATTTAATAATTCTTATCTTTAATCCTACCTCCTACTTAAAAAAAACCATCATTCAACAGTAAAGAATAGCAAAATGAGAAGTTCGGTGACCGCTGGATAGGAAGAAATGGTCTAGTTTCAAGGTCTTCTAGGAATGCAGATCAAACAATTATAAACTTTTTTATTGGGATATCTAAAAAAGAGGAATTTCTAACGTCTGGATAATAAATAGCTTAAGGTAAGTAATATAAAGGTCATTGCGAATATCTTTTAGCTCAAGGGAAATATTTGCTAAAAAGAAAATATTAACCCTAGAATTTTTTGAGGTTTAAGAACAAGCAAGAGTTTTAGTAAATAAAATAATTACTTCTTCGGAAACCCAAAAATAAGAAAAAATCTCTTCTTGAGCGCGTGCTCTAGAGGACACATCTAAAGGCCCCCATACACGATCAAACATTTTGTGCAAAAGTTTGCGCAAACCTGATGTCGGGAAAATTTAGTTAAAAAAATCATGTTTGCGCAAACATCAAGCAGCCGCATACATGGTCAAAATGTTTGACCGAGTATGGGGGCCTTTAGACTACCTTGGTACTTCTTACCTGAGTACTTTATCTTGATACTCTATCTGCATAAAAGAGTTTTACACTTACTGTCAGCGTCGACTTCTTCAATGAGTTCATCAAGGATCTTCTTGTTAAAAGGCTGACCCATAAGCCTAAGGATATCAGCTACCATCTCGCAGGGAATGGAGCCGGATTGGTCCTTGTCGAAGGCAGCGAAAGCCTTCTTGAGGACTTCAATCTGTTCTGGCGGGAGATCATCCTAAAATCATAAAATTTCGACATAATAAATTACTAATGAAAAAATAAATTGTGAATTAGAGTTTTAAATTAACGACACCGATTAACTTAATTATAATTGACAAAACATACTAAAGAGGTAAAATCTTATCATAAGATTCTTATTTATGAATAACTTGGGTTAATTTTATTTAATTTATCAGGATGGGTTATCCTTAAGCTTAGTCTACACCACTACTAAGTAAAGCAGTCGTCGCCGGGACACTGTAGCAGAGCTGAATTGTTGGGATTAAGCCCCACAACAAAGACGTGTTGTCTAAGCTTTATGGATCTTAAAATTGATCCGTTGACATGACAGATTTATAATCATCTGGTTCGTATTAATGATCTCTCTTAATTCAATCACGAATTTTTTTGCATATTTCATTATTGTCAGTCGCAAATTTTGATTGTGTCATGTAAATTGTACATAGAACCTTTAAACATTGTACCTCGAAGTAAATTTATACATAGCCTCCAGCAGATATTTCACCAATCATTATTAATAATAATAATAAATTTGATTGATATAAATGTTTAACTTTCTTAGAAGAACCCAGTACTTTGTTTGTTTTCTCCTTTGGCATAATACAAATATAATTACATCCTTCCTATTGCCTTTAATAGTAATGACAAATAAATAATTTAAAGGGAAAAACAGTCAAATTTAAACAAGAAAATCCTATAATAACTGTAATAAAATTGTTGTTGAATGAAATTTACAAGTGGTGGTACAAGTATAGGTTATTTTTGTATAGGTTACATATAGGCATTTTATTTATCTCTCCAGGCATTTTAACCCATCAAAGATTTGAAAATTTTCTTAACCATCAACAACTAAAAAGGGAAACCATATTTGTTAAAAAAATAATACTTTATTTTAAACCTCACAACAGAATATAGTCGGAAAATTGTTTATTGGGGAACTTATAAGTCTAATTAATGTACTAGAAAAAATAAATAAACCTTCCTTATACAAATTTTATTTTGAACGTATGTTTTATGTTTCAGAGCCACAGACAATCAATATTTATGAACGTGAATGTCAAATGATTTTCGTTGTTCATTATTCTTTTTCACAATACAAACGTTTTTCGAGTTTTCCAGCTCAACTAGTAATTAATAAAAGTTTATTTGTATATTTAAAAATAAGTTCACTATGTCTAATTTCCTGATTGAAATTGTTCTAAAACTATATTCTATATTTTCAACACTAACCTTAAATGGTTATTGTTTTTGAGGTAATGTTCTACTGCTCTATTTATGACTGTGTTATAAACGTATTGTTGTTTTTTTTTTTTTTTTGTTTTGTTTTTTCCATCTCATTTCTTTATTCACAAATATGGTTTTTTTTCTGCAAATATATCTTTATCAGATTTTTTTTTTTAAAGTTAGTTCTTAAAACCAGTTTGTGAAAAAAAAAAACGCATGGAAAAGAAAATAATAGTTAAGGTGCAATAATAGGTATAATAGAGGAAAAGAAAACTTTGTCCTCTGTATAATTATGTAATTATAGTTTTTCTTATAAGTTTTAATTATTAATTACGGTTTGTTGTTGACGGTCTATTACACCACAAATCCTTCTGTATCTTATGTATATTGTAAAATAAAACGTCAATTTGATTAAACTTTGCTTGTTTGCGAGGTAAATAAAAGGAATTATGCTCTTAAATTTTTCTTTGATACAAACGTCAGTCCAGTAAAAGTGTATAACTTAAAGCCAAATAATAAATGTATAACATGTAGGGGTCGACAATATTTTTTTACACTTTTACTTTATACTTATTTAGTGACACTTCTGATCACACTGGCGAGTAATATTTTTAATGAAGTTTTTTTTTTTAATTTCCGTAAAATAATTTTTGCGAACTCAAATTAAAATATATTTGAAAAAGAAAATTAAATTTTCTATTTTAAAATCTGCTTGATTTTGATTTACATTTCTCTTCTTAACCTTGGTTTGTATTTAGGGGCATCTAGAGATTAGGTTTTCATCTCTTGTTATTTATTTATTTTATTTAAAAAAGTTTACTCTAACGTACTATTATTAGATTTACTGCAATAATGAAGTATTTATTTATAATTGAAATCTCAAACAAACTGTTGATTCTCTAATGTAAGACAGCTGCTAGAGGAGCTGGAAGCTTAAAATTATAAGAAACTTTATGGTATATTAGGTTGTGAGTAAATAATAACGCACATCTCATCTAAGGAATAATTAGTGTATTGTCTGACCACAAGACTAAAAACAATTTTTTCTTGTTAAAAAATTGTTTTAGTCTTGTGGTCAGAATACACCGATTATTCCTTAGATGTGCGTTATTATTTACTCAGTACCTAATATACCATAATGTTATCTAAATACCGCAACATCCCCGTCAAAACTACCAATGAATTATTTTAAAAACTTGTAGTTGTTTGACTTAACAAGAAATCGTGCCGGTATTACATTATTAGTCCTCGTTCACATTATATGGGTAACTTAATTTTACTATTACCATTTTAATGATTTAACTCGATGACATGTTTTAGTTCTGAATGTGACTTTAAGCCCTTAAATTTTGAAGGGAATCGATATATTATTTATTAATAATATTGCACCCAAGAGAGATAAATTAATCATGTAATGACTATAGAGTTGGTTTTGTTGGCACTTCAATTATTTTGGCTCCAAGCCACATATTGTTCGTGGATTTGGCCCTGAAAACTAGCTACAAAATAATAAGGCCGAAAACACTGTACAATTAAATTAAAAATGTAACTGATATGTTATACTACCAATTTTTTTTTTTTTACTATTTTAGATTAATTAAAAAAATGTAAAAAGGAAAGACAAAATTGTAATAAATAGCTTCGTTATATACACATTTGTTGATTTAATTTCATACCATTTAAGGTCATTTCT
>KZ651291.1:351028-364999 GCA_001010745.2 Gerris buenoi
GAATTTCACTTCACAACTTACAAACAAAGACAGATCACTTTGGAACGCGACCAGACGAATCCTTTCCCAAAAATCAATCCCTTCTCCCATTCTAAATCCTGATAACTCCTGGGCAAAGTCTGAAACTGAAAAGGTAGAAGTCTTTGCTCAACACCTCACAAACCTTTTCTCTCCACATCCAGATATAATTGATCATGACCATGTAAACCATATTAACAAAGATCTCCTAGCTCCCTTCCAACTGTCTCCACCTCCCAAATCCTTTAATCCCTCGGACATCCTTTACTGCATTAAACACCTACAACCACGAAAAGCTCCCGGTTATGACCTTATTACCTCAGAAATCCTTAAACACCTTCCTAAAAAAGGTATCCTTTTCCTTACCTACATATTTAACTCTGTCCTTAAAACAACCCACTTTCCTACCCAATGGAAATTCGCCACAATTATAATGATTCCTAAACCATCCAAGCCTCCTCATCTTCCATCATCCTATCGACCTATAAGCCTTCTCCCTGTAATGGGGAAAATCCTAGAAAAGCTCCTTCTCCCCAGACTCCTTCCCATACTTGAACTATTCCTACCTGACCATCAGTTTGGTTTCCGTACTCACCACTCCACCATCCATCAGTGTCATCGCATTGTCGATGTCATTGCCTCCACCCTAGAGAAGAAAAAGTTTTGCTCAGCTGTCTTCCTGGACAAGGCGCAAGCCTTTGACCGAGTTTGGCACGCTGGGCTACTTTGGAAACTCAAGGGCATTCTTCCCTTCACTTACTACCTCATCCTGAAGTCCTTTCTCACTGATAGATCCTTTTGTGCAAGTTTAGGAACCTCTTCCTCATCCGTCCGCTCTGTAAGTGCTGGTGTACCGCAGGGCAGTATTCTTGGACCTCTCCTATATTCCTTCTTTACACATGACATTCCTCAACACCCTTCCTCAGTCCTTGCCACCTTTGAAGATGACAAGGCACTCCTATCTGTCCACCATGACCCACAAATTGCATCCAATAACACCCAAAGTCACCTTCTCCTTCTTGAACCTTGGTTAAGAAAATGGAGGATCCGGATTAACGAGCAGAGAAGTGTACATATCACTTTTACTCTTCGTCATAGCACCTGTCCTCCAGTCATACTTAACCAAGCTCTCCTTCCTCAATCTGCCACTGTCCGTTACCTTGGCCTTCACCTTGATCGACGACTCACCTGGCAACATCACACAAAGACTAAACGTACTGACATCTCAAGACGCTACAAGTTGCTGCTTCGTTTACTAGATCGTAGGTCCAAAATTAATCTAAGCAATAAACTTCTAATCTACAACACTATTCTAAAACCAGCTTGGACTTACGGTCTGGAGGTCTGGGGTAGCACCAAGCCTTCCAACTCCCGTCGACTTCAAACACTTCAATCCAAAATTCTCCGGAAAATTACCGACGCTCCTTTTTATGTATCCAACCTCACCCTCCACAACGATCTTAATGTTCCTTTTGTCCGTGACCTATCTATATCCCGATACCAGAAATTCCATCAGTCCTTATCCGATCACCCCAATCCTTTAGTAGAACTCCTTTCTTCCCAAACCATCCCAGATAACCCACCTCGCCGCCTGAGGAGGGAGTGGCCTAGAGACTTGCTTAATCTGTAGTAAATTACAATAATTAATTATAAACTCTTATCATCCCTACTTATATAATTATTTTATTATTATTACTAATACTATTATTATTATTATTATTATTATTACTGTGAACCGTCTGAGGTCACTTATTGTTTTAGGGGCTGGATACTCTTNGAGGGCGTCTTCGAGCCTTCTTTGGCTCGGGAGGGAGAGCAGGACTCCGTTGGAGATGTGGCCCTCCTTGCAGTCTGCAAATCCTTCACCTTCCTAACTGGTGCTTCTACTTTGTTTACTTCCTCACCATCAACGACTCTGGTTGCCTGCGGTTTAATAGATGCGGCTTTAGCCGCATAGCTTACCGCAGGCATAGCATAGGCCTTATCCCTGACCATCTTCTTGGCTTCGGGATAAGATAATTTATGAATTGCCTTTATTCGTTGTACTTCTTTCTCCAGAATGAACTCAGGGCAGCCTGCAGATCTTGAAGAGTGGTCGCCACCACAGTTGACACACTTCATGGGACTTGGACAGTCCGTGCCAACGTGGCTCTGGCGACCGCAGGAGCAGATTTCTTGCTCCTGTCTACAGCGAGCAGATACGTGTCCGAACTTGAGGCATTTAAAACACCTCAGCGGTGCTGGAATGTATCTTCGGACACGTATGCCGCGATAAAAGGCCACCCTGATCCGCTCTGGAGGATCGACACTGTTGAAGGTAAGGAAGTATGTGCCGGTTGGGACCTTTTCTGTCCCAGCACGGCGCATAACCTGGCGCACCTCGGTCACTCCTTGACTTTTTAAATCTTCTTTTATTTCTTCGATTGAACAGTTCATGAGGTCATTACAAAATATGACCCCACGAGAGCTGTTCAATGTTGTGTGCGGTGACGTGGTGACACCAAGTGTGCCCAACGAATTTATTTTGGCCATTTTGGCAGCCTGGGACAGGGATTTTACTCCTACAACCAGGTGCCCAGCACCAGTTTTAGTGACGGATGCCACTTCTCCTAGCAGAGCTGTCAGATGCTTGTGAATAAGAATGGGGGAGACCGTCTTAAACGACGCTCCACCAGACCTATGAAGTGTCCAAAATTTTTCGAAGCTTACACTGGAGCTTTCCTCATTATACTTAGCCGGTAGTGGCACAAAGTCTGCCCTCAGTCTCTTTACCCTTTGTGTGAGCGGAGGTGAAGAAGCAGGTGCTTCTTCTTCTTCCATTTGCTCGTGTATATTTCTATCTTTCACTACACTGTCCGTGCCGAGGGCAGGGTCTCCCCCATCTTCGGCCGTTAATTTTTGCTGGCTGCCGGATCGCATACTGCTACTGTCGCCGACAGCTACGACAGTGCCCACGTTGCTTGTTGCACCTCCACCCGTGGAAGCTTTTAATTATTCACGCCAAAGGATTAGTCAATGGACTATACCCTTTCCATGTTGTTCACCGCCCAAAATCAACAACAATGTACATCAATAACGCTAATAACATTGTAATTTATATGTAGTTGTGTTAGCCAATAAAAATTAAAAAAAAAAAGAAAAAAGATGTTAAAGATCATAGAAGGTAAGTGTAAACAAAAGAAAAAATTGTTTAAAGAAGCTAAGACAAATTTCCGTTTTAAGCCTTTGTCTACATAAGAGAATATTTAAAAACCATAGTTTAAAACACCTTTAAATGAATAATAATCCAAAATGTTTACATTTTTTTAAAATTAGTAAACATGCAAATAATTTTTTTAAAAAATTATGTCCATACCTTCCATTTCATTAAGCTGTCTTTGAAGCTCCTCTACCATAAGCTTCATGTAATCATAACTAGAGCACGTAATGGCTTTCATCCACTGCTCCATTAACTCTTGAGATTCAGCTTCCAAAATATAAGTCCTATTTCCTTGACCATGGAACACAACTTTAAATCCAAATTGACTTTCATCATCGGCTAATTCTAAAACAACAACACAAAATTGAATATTAATTTTCATATACCTAATTGAATGCCAATATTAAAGATTAAAGTCTAAACAAATAAGTTTTAGTGAGTTGACAGCGTGGGAAAGAGAGCATGGAGGGAGGAGAGCATGGCGGTGTCATTGCATGGAGGGGCAGATGGGGCTAAGCCCGACCAAATTATTAAAAAGAACTATTTAGTTGTCAACACAAATAAAGAGATACAAATAAGAGTGTTCATAGAGTACAATCATATGTAGATCCAGATCGTTTCATATGTAGAAGCAGCCGGGCCGGGCTGAGGGCAATAGCCCCGGTAGGGGCTATTGCTCGGGTAGGGCAAGGGCTCCCTCGCTCATCCCCCACTCCACCAAGATATAAACGGCGCTGGGGCAGAGTCCTAGATAATCACTAAATGTGCAAAACAGGATAAAAGTAGNGCGGTGTTATACTCAACTACTCTACTCCTCTACTCAGACCTCAGGCTAGCTTCGGACACCGTTCCAAATTTTTGTTATTATTTATTCTCCCTTTTTGGGGGTAAATTTAGCCTAATTACATTCCAACTCCCTTACAAAGGGAAAGTGTGTCATTATTTATGTTTTCTAGTTATTTTCTCATTGTTTTCTGTATTTCGATTTTTTAGTCTTTTTTACTTTCCTTTTTGCATAAGAGGGAAAAGGGAGTAGGTTATCATTCTTTTGAAGTTATTTTATCGTTTTTTGTTTGTTTTTTTTTGTTTTGTTTTTTTGTTTTTTTGTAATTATATTTTTGTAGTATTTTAATTTTTTTCTTACCCACGAGAGGAAAGTGTTTAGGTTTTTTTCAGCTTGTGAATCCTAAGCTATCTTGAAGATAAAATGACGTTAGAGTTTAAGTGTGTCCTATAGACTTAGCGAATTAAATGTTTTGGCGAGACATGTAGAGCATGTTCATCAAAAAGAAAAACTAAATATATGCCATCATTGCAATAAAACATTTGCAGACAAAACTCTAATCAATAGACATATTACAAATGTCCATTTAAAAAAGAAAACAATGTGTTTTGTATGTTCCAAGTCTGTAAATAATCATTTATTTAATTCCCATTTAGAGCACCTTCAAATTAGTAATTTACATAAAGAATTTAATAGCATAGAAAAAAATAAAAATTATGAAACAAAAAATAAAGTAAAGTATGTTAGCCCACCCTGTTAAATAGGTCACGTGCCGCCACTGGTGGAGATTAATGAGAGCTCAGGATTTTAAAATCCTCTTTTTTAGATTTTCCCAGGCTGTAAACTCACTAAAACTCACTTAGCACAATTAATGTTTAAAACTCTAAAAATCAACACTTGAACAGTCACAATATAATCTTAAAATAAAAAACCTTATCAATATTTTTTTTTTTTTTTTTTTTTTTTTTTTTTTTTAAGTATTTAACAATTATTTAAATAAGAGAAATTACAGTAGGTTATTTTTATAGGTTAATATAGGTTGATAACTCATTTAATAAACGTATGTTGTCAAAATACTGGAGTGCCAATATTTTTGGCCTTGATTGATATCAAGACTTTTGTTGGTAACAGTGTTGTTACTTAACAACTTTTGATAGTACCTACCTGTTTTACATTGAAACCTGATATCAAATATGCATAACCACACTTGAAACATATCCATATTAAAGGGGTTTCACAGATGCAAAACCTCCATTTAGATTTTATTGTAACCTGTTTAATATAATTCCAAACTTTTAGGGTGCGTTCAGAAACACTAACCAGGTCGACCAAGAGTAACCAGTGTGTCTGGAAACACCAACCTAAACAACCGACCACGTTCGTAAACCTCCAGTTGATTGGCTCAGTTGTGACCGCTTCGACCGAAATTGTAGTGCAGTGAGTCCAGTTAGTAACCATGACATTGTTCTTTTATAAACATTTGAATACGTTCTATAAACATTGAATACATTGTCGTCATCGTCTTTTTCCTCTAATCTTTAAAATTCTTTTTTAATATTTAGTTATTTTGAAGTATGGACCTTTATCGGCACTCTTATACTTTGTTAGGCACCTTTTTTATTTTAAAATTAAAATTAATTTGTGGGTAATTTTGTGACTAATAATAACAATATATCAAAAAGATGAAAAATGTGAAATTATTTTGTGCCACAGTTCATTATAGACTAAATATACCTACCTTTGTCCTAATAGTTATTTAATTGATTACCAATCCTACTTTTTAACATTTTATGAATACCGATATAGTTGTTAACCGATATACTACATATACCGATATACTATAACCGATATAGTTGTTATATAAAAAGAACCCCTGGCTGAATTGAAGGAGACTGTGTGGACAAGGATTGCTTGGTGGCATAATCTTGCTTAATTTATACATGAGAGATTAAATCCATTTGTTAAACTGTTCATTTTTATATTTTATACATTTAAGAGATTATAAATGTATCATTTGTACACAGAAGAGTTGATATTATCAATGTAAACAGCAGGGGTGCAGAATATGTCCAAACGCACGAACGAGGTTGGGGGGAAATCGGGGCAGGACTGGGGAAATTGTGGCAGGGAAAAATGTAAATTAAAAAATTAGAACAATAAAATTTTGGGGAAAAAAGTATGTCTTAATGTCAATGACTTTTATTATGTCTTATGCTTAACGTTTCTCTTCTCAAACAAATTACCTAAGTACTTACTCCTTTTTTAAACCTGCAAGAAAGAAGAGGGGTCTGAAATAAAAATCACACACCACGGGGACACCAAGGGGAGAGCCCTTTAAACTCGGCTTTGAAATGTGTACTGAAACCACCTGAAGTGAGAGCTGTGAATCGAGATGATAATGTTATCCAAACAACCCCCTCACGTGACACCGGTTTCAGTTTTACTCTGTGATCAAGCCCTATTTTCTATAAAATTACTTTTTTCTTTCTTGAAATTATCGCTTATATAAAAGGATTATAAAGAAATATTGTATCAGTTAGTTTTCGAATTCGGTGATCGGCGTGTCTACATCGGCAATTGTGTTTGAAATCAGTATATCTTGCATTTATATCGGTTATTTTCAGTGTTTTTTTTTTTTTTTTTTAAATTTATTTGTTTGATTTTGTTTTTTTACGTACAATGGCAGAAAAATCTGGACGAATTTTTTCATTTGGTTTGTTGTTTTCATTAAATATATAAGTGGCGAAATACTAAGTTATAAATATTTTCTTTAATTAGGTATAGGTTTACCAACCTATATATTCTAAATTTTTGCTTTATAGACGAGAGTGAAATAATTTGCAATGGTTTTTATTATCTTAACCGTATTATCCACAATGACCTAAAAGTGCCCTTTGTCCAAATCCTAGCTTCCCTCCGATATAAATCCTTTCATTCCAAACTCACTATCCATCCCAATCCTCTTGTCAAGAACCTATCCTCCCATCATATTCCTGGCAATCCAAGACGCCATCTCAAGAGGAAATGATCCCAAGACTTACTTAGAGATGACTTAATTTAAATTAAGTCAAAATGAAATTTTAAATCACCTAATTGGAGTATTATCAGTGGATGGCCTCTCCTTAACAGTGACAGTGAAAAAAAAAATTGGTTTTTATCAGATCTCCAAAGTAATTACCTGCGTACCACGTACCGTAATACTATAAAAATACATGTAAAATTATAGCATGTATATTTAAGTGCACACTGTCAACTTTCAAAAAGTTTTGTAAATGGCAAGGAAGAAGAGACAAACTACGTACCTAGAACCTAGACCATCAGTAGAATTACTAAGTAAACGTTACAATAAGGATACCGATACCATTTTTAGGATGTTATCTGAATAACATCGCAAAGTTCGATTGGGGAAATTTTAATGAAAAAAAAGTATGTTCTGGGGAAAATTTGGCAGTCAAACATATTCTGCACCCCTGGTAAACAGTGCAGTGCAAGGTTTAGGAAGATGCTGCTGAACGTTGTGTAATTTGAGTTTTTAGTTAAAGGTAAAAGGAAAGGGATGATAGCTTTATACAGATTTAACAAAAAGGGGTGCCGCTGCAATAGTTTATTCATTTGAGGAATCGTGACAGCTTCACTTCTATCCTTCTATCTCACACCAACCAAACAAAAACGAGTCAATATTTGTAAACTCTCTTTGTTTATAACCTTTTCGGTCGACCAACCCGCGAGGAAATAAAATTACTTTAAGCTGCCGTGGCACTAACCACAACAAACTGCCGGACGACCAAGAGGTTGACCGGTTAGTGTTTCCGAAAAGACCCTTAGTACCAAACCAATAAAAACCGATAATAGACCAATTAGATAAAAGCTTCAAGACAATAAATTATTTCCTCTTTTGTCAGCTTTTTTTCCAAACAAAAGTAATTTAATTTGACTTAATTTTGTAGACACATAAACTTACCAATGTACAAGAACTTGAGAGTTAATAATAATGATTAGCATTTCTTCTGTTGGAAATAGAACAAAAATTATTAAATCTTATAGATTTGGAGCGAAATTTATATAAAGGATATTACCTCTTGCTTTAAAATATATATACTAATAATTGATACAAACCCATTAAAACCTGATTATCATGGTTTCAGGGGAGTATACCTAGTACCACAGAAGGTAGTCACACAGAAGGTTCATTTCCTGACTCTGGCAAGAGGTCTTATTATTATATAAATGTGTATAATGATAATAATATATAAATGTGTAAATATGAAAATGAAGAGGCAACTATCTGGTTACGAATGTCAATTAATCGTTTATACCATATAATATAATTAATAGATGAAGAGGAAGAGATAACCAACCCTGTGCCATGCATTAAATATAAATAGTAGCATAAGTCCTTTGGTAGGCCTAAGTACTTCATGGGCTGTTGGATCACAGATTATTATATTATTGGTATTCTGAGAGCACATAATAGCTATTTACGCAACTAGAGCAGTAAAGGCGTTATTACAGGCCGAGGGCGAACTGCTCGTGGTGCGTACACTATTTTATCGCCTACCACATGTAAACTAACTTCAAAAAACTATTTTGCCATAATCTTCAAAAACAATAAACGCATATTAAGGTTAAATCATTACCAAAACAAACCGCAGTAATAAAAATATTGATTGTTTACAAATTGAACAGCTGGCGCTGAGTTTACTAGCGCTTCCTGCACGCCGCGGCCCGGCCAGGAAGCGGCCGCTTCTCGAACTAAATTAGTGGCACTGTAATGGATAAACCATACATTATTACCAGCCCCAGGGCTGTAATATGGAACATTACCTCCCGCTCAGGACAGCAATATTTACAAGTGGAGGGCGATATTTACGTACCTAGAGCAGTAAGGGCGTTATTACAGGCGAAGTTTGAAAGCACAAATGCGTTTAACTCCCGAGGCCTGTCATAGCGCTTACTGGTCGTGGTACGTACACTATTTTATCGCCCACCACATGTAAACTAACTACAAAAAACTATTTTGCCGCAATCTTCAAAAACAATAAATACATATTAAGGTTAAGTCATTACCAAAACAAACCGCAGTAATAAAAATATTGATTGTTTACAAATTGAACAGTTGATACTGAGAACTACTAGCGCTATCTGTACGCCGCGGCCCGGCCAGGAAGCGGCCGCTTCTCGAACTACTAGCGGCCCTGTAATGGAAAAACCATACATTATTACCAACCCCAGGGCTGTAATATGGAACATTACCGCCCGCTCAGGATAGGAATTTTTACAAGTGGAGGACTATAAAATATAATAATGGCCTGTCATCAAGGTTTATTTGATAGGAATATTATAAAACACAGGAGAGATAATAATATTGAGATGGTCAAATAAAGGATCATCATTCTTAAAGCAGAGATCCGTCGTTACTCATAAATTGATGTGCTTATATCAGTTAAAATTTGTTTGATGTCTTTCATTTACTGAAATTTCTGTTTTCACTTTCATATTTATGAAAATAACACTCTCTCTATTAGAATAAAATACGTTTAATACAGATTTCGGCTGAATTGTAGGAGATGATACGGTCGAGAATCGCTTGGTGGCACAACTTTGCTTAATTTATACACTTGAGAGATAATATTCCTTTGTCAAACAGTACATTTGTATGATAGAAACATTTTAGAAATTATATATGTATGATTTGTTCATAGGAGAGTTGAAATCCCTTTGTCAAAAAAATACGTTAGAGTGAGGCCCCGCCATTTTTTCTGTAGGCCGTATCATGTTCTTCAGTTTTACCCAGATTTCAACAAATAATTACTTTAAACACACGTTCAACTAATTTATAAGGAAGATAATGGCGATGTGGTTGAACAACTAATGTGTCATGTACTGTAAAATACTTTCCACTTACCAACAGTGCATCCTTCCAGAATAATGACGCCAGTCGGTTCTTTATCTCCTTTCTTTTCGAAATAAAACAAAAGATTTCCTTTTAATACGAACCATCTCTTCTGAAATGCTTTGTTTACTTCCCCTCTTTTAACCAACCAACCTTCCTTGTCAACAGGACCTGAGGAAGTAGCGAAAGCAGCTAAATTTTTCTCGTTAATCTTCATTCTGAATTATATTATAAAAAACTAAACAAATAAAGCTTGAACATGTATAAATAAAAAAAAAAAAAAAAACAATGCTAGAGTAATGGTTTTGAATCCATTTGTGATAAGGCTCCCACATCACTTCCCTGATAAGGATGACATCATACAGAATACAGAGTTCCAAAACCCATGAAATGAAATTTAGAGGAAATTTCTCAATTTTCAGTGTTGCCACTGCCGCTCAAGGATATTTATTTCACTCGATAGTATTTCTCAGCGATTATACGCCGGGGAAGTGTGACGTCACTTACGTAAAAAAGTGTGTGTTTTTAGGATAGCTGGCTCATAACATTGGATATCCGACTAGGTTTTATCATGCTATTTTGTTTTATTATTATTTTTTAATAAATTATTTGTCTTATCATCTATAATGTGTACATTTATTGCAAGGACGGTGTATAGAGGATGCCTAGGTTCGAGAAGCGAGCCCCGCCCCGTTCATGTGTGACGTCACCAGATTCCCTTACTACATCCCTACACAGCAACTCCCTATACCCATGCAACAACCCCGGCGTCGTTTATTACTATTACACTGTTCTGCAAAAAAAGCCTCAAACTGAAAATGTCCTTTTCTAAAGTATTTTAGTGTGCTGAATACGAATCTGAAGTCAACATTTCTCCAATATGTACAGTTTTCTTGGAAAATGCGCCTAAAGTTCGGAAAAATTGTGTTTTTTGAGGTTTTNAAAAGAGCACATCTGTAAGTAAGTTATTTTTCATCTTATTTGAGTTATTTGTGAGAATTATTTGATTTATCATCTATAATGTATACATTTTTTGGCCTATTAATAATGTTACTAATATATGATAAGGTTAAAAACAGTTATAAAATGTTAAAAAAGCTTTTAATAGAGTAAAAAATATATATATGTGAGGCTCTCACGCATTAGAAGTGAAACTTAAGTTCTAGAATGCATGGCTCTCTTTCATTTTTTGACGAATTTATTATTTCAGGGTTAAGAAATGGTTATGGGAAATTTAATTGAAAAAATAAATAAATAAATATTGCTACGCTAAGGCAACCACATATATTCCAAAAAATAAATGAATAAATGTTTGTTTTGAAATGTTTGTTAAATGTTTGTTTTGAAATAATAAATAAATATTTGTTTTGATTTGCTGGTCTTTAAATAGATATTATACAATTAATATGTAAAAATGTTACACTTGGACGAGTCTCGAATCGCAAACTTCGTTACACGATGTCACTACATCAAAAAAATCACTCTACCACCGCCAAAGAAGTTTCACTTCAAAAAGAGCACATCTGTAAGTAAGTTATTTTTCATCTTATTTGAGTTATTTGTGAGAATTATTTGATTTATCATCTATAATGTATACATTTTTTGGCCTATTAATAATGTTACTAATATATGATAAGGTTAAAAACAGTTAAAAAAAGCTTTTAATTGAGCAAAAAGAGCACATCTGTAAGTAAGTTATTTTACATCTTATTTGAGTTATTTGTGAGAATTATTTGTTTTATCATCTATAATGTATAATTTTGTTGGTTTATTAATAATGATACTATAATATATGATAAGATTAAAAACGGTTAAAAAAGCTTATAATAGAATAAAAAGAGGAAAAAATTATAAAATGCATACAGAACACTAGTAAACAATCTTATATTATGAGATGAGCCAGAAGATGGATAACCTGACGAACAATAGTTCAGGGCGCATGACGACACAGCAACCTTTGTCACCTTTACGTAACCTCTCTGACGCGACGTATACACGGGGGGAGAGTGACGTCACTTACGTAAAATAGTGTGTGTTGTTAGGTTAGCTGGGGTTAGTATATGCTGTAATTTAAAAAGACTGTATTTCTGTGACATCTTAATTCGAATAATGATTGTTTGTAGTTTATAAAATACATATTACATAGAAGTATTTCCTGTAGTTCCAGGTACCTAGTGGTGAAAAAATTGTTTAATTTATTGAAGGAATACAATTTATTAAAAAAAAAACTCTTCTTACAAAAATAAAAGCTGTGAACTGTTCAGAAGATGTAAAACTGCCTGCAGTATTGTGAGCTGATAATGGCTTTAAATGAGGATATAATTTTTCCGAGTACTGTTGTTTTAGTTGAGACACACACTTACCACTTACGGCTGGGTGAATTTACCAGAATTGCGTTTAGCCGCGTCTACATGTTTCTTAAAACCCTCTCCTATTCTCAGTCGTATTTAATGCATTTCTAGAAATACTCTTTCTTTATACTTGCCGCCCTACATTTCTAAGGAACCGAATATCGAAAAAGGTTTGTCAACGTTCTAACTTAATCATAATTATTCTATATCTCTTTCTTTTTACAGAAATACTAGGTATTTCTCGTGCGGGAACGTAAGAATATACCTATAAACTATACCAGCAACAATTTAATTATTTTAATTGACAATAAAACCAGACCCCGCCCCCTCCCCCGATAATCCGAACAATTCAGAAATCCGAACCGACCCTGGTCCCAATTAGTTCGGATTTCCGGGGTTCTACTGTATTTTGATTTTACTTCCGAGCTTACCGAAGGAACAGAAGCTATGTTCCGAAGAAAAAACATTTTTAGGTCTCCGATTTCAAAAAATCCTAGACAGGAATCCGATTCAGACATCAGGGAACATTTTTGGTTCCGTGTCTTTCTGTTGATCGGTCTATTTGTCGGCCTGTAGTCTGTCGATCAAAACTTGTGAACAAACATATCTTAAAAACTACTCGTCCGATTTTATTAAAATTTGGATGGTAGGTCATAATTAGCCCAACAGCTGTTAAGCATCTTTTAAGTCCTGTTTCATTTAAAGGTTTGGATTTTTAAAAATTCGACCACGAAATTCCTGAGCTTTCTACTCTTAATTGAGGGATGTTAGGAGTGTGGCGATTTCAGAAAAAAATACTACTTTTCATAAGCTTTCAAATGGTATAAATTAACTTTAAGATCAACGGACTAGTTTTTGAATTATGGTGGTCGAATTTTACAGGACGTGACATTTTTCGGGCAAGATCACAACCAATTCTTGTAAAATGCAAAAACGGTTTCTCCGACCGAGCCCACAATACTTGGGGTACTTAAAGGACATTTGACGCTGAACAAAAAAGTACCTATATATAAACATGGATCCGGTACAGCTTAGTTTTTGAGATATTCGCTAATAACATTTTAAAACATCACTTTTGGTGGTGTTTTATCCTTACAATTCTCAAATACTACGCTTTGTGCCATTATACTCCCTAATGCAAATCTTGTTGGGGCAAATTACTCTAATTGTAGCTCTCTAAACCAAAAGAGCTAAAAATTGAGCGTTGTTGGAGATCACCTTAATGAATTGACTAATAAAGTGTCAGGGACATAGAATTTAGAAATGTCCCTAAATATCAACGGTTATTGTTGTTCAGAGCTAGGATAGATATCAGTCAACGAAAACTTCTTTTCTCTATTCGGTTTTCTTCTAAGTATTTTATGGTCAGAAGAAGAGTATTGGCGAATTGTAAGGATGAACGTCCAACAATTATGTTTTTTGTAAATATCTCAAAAACAAAGCTGTTCCGGATCCATGATTATATAGGTTCTTTTTTTTCAGTGTCAAATTTCCTATTAGTACCCCAAGCATTGTAGTTTCGTTCGGGGAAACCTTTTTTTGCATTATTTGTACAAGAGTTGGTTGTGATATTGACCTAATAAATTTCAACCTAAAAATTTCACGTCTGGTAACATTCCACCCACCATAATTCTAAAACTAGTGATCTTAAAGTTAATTTATACCATTTGAAAGCTTATGAAAAGTAACGTAAGTAACTTAAGCAACTTAAAAGATGCTTAGCAGC
>KZ651291.1:380102-391121 GCA_001010745.2 Gerris buenoi
TTTTTTATTTATTTTTTTTATTATTATTATTTATTTATTTATTCTACATAATATTATTTAATTTACTTTAAAAAATTCCACTAAAGTTGGTTTTTTGAGGAGGTTAAAGATCATTTATGTAAAAAACAACAATTAAACTTATAAAAATTAAATATTGACATAAAAAAGCTTTGACATTCCATAAAACCTTTATTTATTATAAATTGGCTTAAGAGATAATTGACCTCATAATGACGATTATATAAACATAAAAATATAAGGTTTGCTTTAGTGTACATTTTTATTTTAACAACTAATAACTAGATTGTTATAAATAATTATGAATTAGTTTCTGTTTGAAATTATTCATCAAATTGATGTTATAAAGATCTGATCTAATATAAAAAAAATGAATAAATAAACTATAACACAATTAAAAATCAGAACTGATATTAAAAAAATAGACAACATTATTTCCTGGCGGTAAGGCTATGAGAAGAAACTCGATCGAGTAAAATGATAAATGTACACCAAAAACAATTTACAGTATAAATAAGTTTTTAACCAACTTAATAAGGACATCTATTTAAAGGCCGATTTACAGGTATTAAGTTGTTAAGTGGTTAACTAAATTTTTAGCAACTTAATGCATGTAAACAATGAATTTAGTAATAAGTTGCAAGTTAAAATTTAGCGTGCAACTAAACAAGTAGAATAGAAATTTTTCTGTTTAGTAGGTGGGCGTGGCTAACCACTGGACATGCGCAATTTAGTTAAATGCACAAGTTTGTCGGAACCTCGCTTATAGATTTGCAGATCTTTGTTTATATATTATTTAAAAATGTTTTATTCGACAAAAATTATATATTATTTACAAATACCTAATCCAAAATCTAACTTAAAATAATTTTTAAGACAGTATTTATGACTTGAACACATTGTTCAACGTCCATTATTAGTGAACTAAACAGCTTAACTAAATATTAAGTGTGAATACGTGTAAACGCTTCCTAACAATTAAGTCACTTAAAATTTAGTTAATCACTTAACAACTTAATACTTGTAAATCGACCTTAAGGTTGTCTGATAAGGAAATGGTAGAAATCAATCGGTATTGAACATTTGCAAAAACATTATCATTTATAAACTTTCTTTTTATTCTGAATAACTTTCACAAAATTATAGACATAACTATGCATATAAGCTAGTTATCCCTTTACTGGGAAACTTGTTACTGAATCAAGATCTGATATTGAATAAAATAATTTAAGAAGTAAACAACCGAATTACAAATGGCAGAAAAAAAACAACAAAAAAAACTTAATTTATAAACCCTATTAATAATTGACATACGAAACAGGATCTTAAGAAAAAATAAGCAAATAAAAATTTAGTTGAACCATGTGCCCCTTCTATACTGGTAGTTCTTGTCAAGAATAAGAGGAACTTCTTCATTTTAACAAAAATTTAAGAATACATGAGATATATTTACATTCAATACAAACTGATTTCAACTTTAATTAATTGGGCATAATTTATAAAAATGAATAAGAGAAATTATAAAAAATGTACAATGAATCAATGAGAATATAAAAAAAAACATAGTAAGCAGTACGTGTTATTGAATTACAACTGGTAAATACATTGCTGTCAAAATACCACGATGGCGGTTTCAGGATAAACTTATTGTTTAATATTTAAGGTTTATTTGGAATATTTATGCCAATAATGCATTTGGTTATAGGTAAATGTCCACTGTAGAACTGTCAGAAAGAATGAATTTTGGGGATACAGTGGAGGTGAAGGTGTTGACATCCCCCCCCCCCTTCTACTGGTAAATATTTAGGCTAATAAAAAAAAGAGAAGTAACTATTTGAAAAGAAGAAAAATTGGTAAGTTAAAAAAAAGTTAAGGAATTGACAGTTAGGTACTTGCATCACTTAGATCAGAAAAATAAATGTTATCATCTCATCATATTAATTATTAAACTAATCAAATTATATAGTTGGAAACGTTTCATCACAATTGTTTGATCATTCAATGGGATTTTTATTAACCATGCAGTTAATTTAAAGAATCTAATCATAATGTTTTTCAACAGTTAGTATAAAAGAGGAATGAATATCATAATCTAAAATTAAATGTTAATGTGATACCCAAACCCCAACAGTCCAATTTTTATGTCATTTACATAATATTATAATGAAAAAAAAAAAACTTAATTAAGAAACCCTAATAATTATCTCACAAAACTTTTAAAAAATATACTTTACAGAGTTCAGAGGAATGTCAATACTTTTTATTTTGCTTAAGTTCTAGGATACTCTAACCTCCAAAATGACTGTTTTATCCTCTTTTTAATTTTAAGTTATTTATATTTACTTTAAATTTATTTAATATTATTATTAACAAATACCAATATACAAATTTAAATATATGTATAATAAGATAATATATTTCACGTCCATATAAAAAGTTGATTTTTTTCTCCTTATTACTCTTAAATTCAGTTACAATATTCGCTAGGCTAAATTATGTACAAATATCAAACAATGTAATTAAATAGACTTTTTTCATTTTTTTTTTTTTTTTTAAATTTTATTTTGTATAATGATCCTAAATTTGAAATTTTATTACAAAGTATAAGTAATTGGTCAAGAGCGATATCAATTTATGAATCACCTTTGTCAAAAAGCTAATATAAATAAAATGTAGCTCCTTGTATACACCTTTATAGTGAATTGACCACCTTATGGTATCCTTACACCAAGCTGTTTAGCCTCATTCAACTAGAAATAACAGTTTTTTTAAACTAAAAATAAAACAAATGAAAGAAAGAAAAGAACAAAAAATTTACCACCGTCCTGAGATATCCAAATACATTTCTTAACAATAAATACTTTTATTTCAATACATTTTCTATATTTATATAAATATAAATCAGGATTTATTTACATAACTATTTATCTACAGAAATAAAAAAGAAAAAAAAAGATTAATATATATTATATATTTTTCTTATAAATATACATATAAAGTGTTACAGAGAAAAATAATATGCATATATTATGTATATGCATATAAATATCTATTATTTATATACTTCTATTATACATAATAGATTGTGTTTTGGTAAATATTATTTACAAAGTTTGGTTTTTATTTATTTATTTTTTACCTTAATAATAGTTAAAAATTATATAATTTAAAAATTATCAACAAAATGTAACATTTTTATTAAAAATTGTCAACAAATAATTGCTAAGTTATAAGCTGAATTTTAATCGCTATTAATAAACTTGGTTAAGGCTTGATTATTTACAATTTTTTTTAAAATAGAAATTAGAAGATGCACTAAAGAAACGATAAATAAATACGTGGAATATAAAGCGGGCTAACCCTGAATTCATTTTAGAATATAGTTTGTTTGAGAAAGTACCGGTAGGCGCGCACATTTCACTTTTCTTCCCCAATTGATAATAATCAATTATAGTTTTTTTTTTAATTTTTTAACCCAATAAAAACTTATGAATTTGAATTTAAGCAATTTTTCATAATAAAAAAATTTAATTGAAAACATTTTTAAGAAAATAATTGACTTATCTAGAAATTTGTTTTTCTAAACAATGGTACTAACAGCCAAATGCAATTTTTTTTAATACTACATTTTATCAGTTACAATTTATAATAGGCATGAATTATGCTACTAAAGCACATGCTCTCTACTCTTTGGCATCAGTTAAGCAAAAAATAAAATTAATTTAAAACCAACATTTTGAATAGGCAGATAAATCATAAAATGGTTAAAAAAAAATATACATATTCTTTAAATGTATAAAAAAAGTCTAACATTTTTACAAATTAAGAGGAGAGCATTGGAACAGATAAAAAAAATCATACGCACAAACTTTATAGATGTTACGCTTTCGTGATAAAAATAATCTGATTACTAGAATTGAAACGATTTTAATATTTTAGGAAATTCAGAATAGTATATTACCAACGAGACAAAAGCTACAATAGTCCTTCTGTAAAAATTAAGTTGTACATTTTTATGAAACATCTTATTGAAAATGAAAAAATGATATTCATAAACTAAGAAAAATGGGTAAAATTTTGAAAACCTTAAATAAAAATAGCTTAAAGTCAATTAAAATTAAATAAACATATAATTTTACAAAATAAATGGTTTTAAGAATTAAGTAAATAAGAAGTGAATGAATTAAATTCACACTTTACTCACAGCTGAAAATTCTTCCTTCAAAATCATAGAACTGGTAAAAATTTCTGATTGAAAGCCGACTAATCGATATTATACAGTTACGATAGATGACATTTGTTTGTTCTTTAATTTTTGTTAGATTCCTTTCATTAATTTTTATTTACTAATTTAATTACTAAAATATTAATAAATATTCATTAAGGGGTAAAAGGAACTTTTAAATAAAAAGAGAAAATAATATTATCAATAATATCTAAAATTAATTATTTGAGTTTTATTATGGTGTTTGTCTTATTTTTATAAATTAGATTTTACAATAATAATTAACTAGAATTTTAGTTTTTTTAAAAATAAAACCAACCCCCAAGTAAAAGAACAGAATAATAACTAACTATGCTGTTCATTTATTTATTTGCCTTAAGGTGCTAAAAAAAAGAAGCTGTTTCCTAATTTAGAACTTCATTAAATTAAAAAGAATAATAAAACTAAATAAGCATTAATTAATTTTCAACAAAATACAAAAATATACAACTCAAGGTAATAAACAATGGTAGATTGTTATTACCTAACTAATTTACAGCTAGGATTTCTGATATAAATAAATGAGAAATTAAAAAAATAATGAATAATTCAAAGGCACATCAAAAATTTTAAATAATACAAATTTTCCTAAAAACCATATTAGTACAATGAATATTATTATTATTTCTTGTAAAAAAGCAAAAATTATTATTATAAAACCTTCATTAGAAAATATTTTAGTATTTTTCCCTTATTATGTATGCATGGCTAATATTATCTTGCATTTTAATTAGAAAAAATAAATAAATATAATATGGTCAGATGGTAAGTATGTAAATTAATAAAGGCTAATAAGATAATTTAAATAAAATAGAATATAAGGCTAAACTTTTTAAGGATATGGATAATTTTATTCAATAATTTCTTTAAAATTTTACTAAACTTTTGTTATTACACAGATAATTAATTTGTAAGAGGATAATAGATCCGATATAACCCTTTTTAAGTGGTATTATAAAAATATGTTATTAGAATTATTTCTTATTTATTTAGTTAATAATGTCAAATATTCTTGATACAACAATTAATTATGAGGACAATAAAATCAATTCAGGTTTCTATATTTTCCCAGACAAATTTTCTGAGCTCATGATAAATTATCAGACAGCTAATCTAATAAATAAAAGGCAACGTCCACATTTTAATGTATTGCAATTAAAAAATGAATTTAGTCTAAAAAATGTATAATTATTATTAGTAATTGAACTAGAAAAACAAAGATAACTATTTAGAAAAAGGACAGGGAAGACAGCATTCACCTCATTCCCAAAAAAGCAAGTTAGGAGTAAATAAAATAATGGACCCTACAATACATTCTCAGACATCATTTTTGGATCAATCAATCTATGTAAATGTAAATGCATCTCAAGATAATTTAAAATATTAGCTAAATAAATAAAACTGCAAGAAATTATGCTCATGTACAAATTTGGGAAAAATCTAAATACAGATCAATCAATTTCCTAATAACATACATGATTAACACTAGATAAGCCTTAATGCAATATTGATTTTAATTTCTTTTTAATAATACTTTTTTCCCCAAAATTTGCTCCTAAAAAAATTCCCTTTTTTATTTAAATGGTCCTGAAGAAGAGAAAATTATGTATAAATTTGTACTATAAAATCTGTGCATTTTTTTATTATTATTTTTTTCTTTCTTTTTTTAAATTCTTTAGTCATCTTGTTATTAATTTATATTATTTTTTCTATTTTATAAAAAACCAAATTTTCCTGACAAAAAATTGATTATGTGAGGGCAGAAGTCATGTGGTAGAGCTGCATGAGGATCTGCATGTGTACAGGCAGGCAAGATAATCTATCGTGGGTGTTAGAATCTAATGCTAACCACGAGAGGGCATTGTAACCTTCCAACACATACCTGAAACAATAAGTCATCAATGCTGTTAAAATCACAGCAAATACAATAGAATAAACGAGATGTTTATTCCACGGAGCTGACATGAACAGTGTAAACAATAAGCTGAAGAAGTAGTGCATACTATGAACATGTGTGCTACTGGCCAGAGATACAAATAAATTGAGAATGGTTCAAAATAAATAAATAAATATTATTAACAATGGGAGACAGATAGATAAAAATAGACTCCAGCGCTGAGACATAGACGCCTGTGGTTCATGTACCGGCGCTGGAGTTTATTTTTCTCTGTCCGTCTCCCATTGTTAATAATAATTATAATTTTATTTAAATTAAAATTTAAACTTTCCGTAGTGAATGAATCCTACCTAAAACTTAAACAAGTAAGGTGCGCATCACATAAGTACGTGAGGCGATAATCGCCGGTTTCTGTACGATTAAATTTAAATATTAAGTGTACTAGTTGCATCCACTTTTTCTACACTTTAAGACCTTTAAATTGATGTATAACATGCCAAGGTAACTAAAAACTCTTTTTTTTAGTCACTCGCCATATTGGCCGCCATCTTGAAAATATCAAGTGTAACATTTTTATAGTTGCATAATCATTTTCTACACTTCAAGACCTTTAAATTGATGTATAACATGCCATGGTAGCTAAAAACTTTTTTTGGTCACCCGCCATATTGGCAGGGCCGCCATCTTGGAAATATTAAGTGTAAAAAACTCCAAAATTTGTCCAGTTGTCTAAAATGCCGAGATGTACCTGTGTGCCAAATTTCATGTTTCGAGCTATAGTAGTTTATGAGTTGAAACAATGAAACAAGCCAACGGACAGACAGACAGACGGAGCCGTTATATAAGGGTAAGTGTCCATCTGAGACTAAATCTCGAGAGTTAGTCTCGAGATTAGTCTCAGAACCTTGTCCACTTGAGAGCAACATCAGGCTCTCCCGAGTATCGGAGAGTCAGCGAGTCTACGAGACTAGTCTCAGCCCCGTGTCCACTAGCGATTTCAATCTCGAGAGCGAGTCTCGATACTAAAAGTCTCAGATGAACACTTACCCTAAGGTTTCTTTTTGTACTTTGTACAGAAACCTAAAATGAAATAAATAAATGGAAAGATTTTATAAGCTTTTAGCTGGAAAGCAATCATTAATAAAGAAATTGGCTTTCTGGAAATTGGTGTTCTGTTTTCATATGACTAAATAACTGATTTATACCCGTCATTACAAAAAATTAAACTCATAAACATTACAAAATAATCTATATAAGAGTGTATCATAAGAACTATTGTTTTATTTCTTATTTTATTTTTTTATTTTTTTTATTTTTTGTGTGTGTGTGTCATAATGAAATGTTATAGATTTCAATACATAACACAGCATGACATTGAGGAGATTGGGGCATGATAAATGGGTAAAAGAAAGTGAGTAATGAGCAATCAATAATAAATCATAATATGATGAAAATCCAAGAGGCTTAAGGCACTCTTCCTGATATAAGAATGGTATGAAAATCTTCCACATAAATTATTGCATTTATGATAGATGTGTAAAGGGGGGGGGGGGGGTTAATTTAGTGCTTACTTAGTAAAGTTACATTGAGAGAGAAAAAAAAAACTGCTACATACCTCAAAACATCAGTAGTGACTTGAGAATCTAGAGGGTGACAGACAACTGGGGTTGTTTGTTGGTGAAGAAGTTCATCTGAATTTTGCAGAACAGCAGTGGAGTGGAGATGAAGGGCATTCTTCAGAAAGGCTGGACAGACAGCCTCAAGATGAGGGCAAGCTGACCAGAACCACCGAGGCATTCGACCTGTGGGAACCGTTGAAACAAGGTAACCTAGGGCTAAGGGCTGCTGTAGCAAGGTACCAACCTCTTCACTCCCATCAGACTGTAACAATAAAAATAAAAATCTTTTGATTTTGGTTTGTATAAAACAAAAAACTAAAATATTTTATAAGATACCTAGAAAACATGAATTTTTACACCTATTTGACTGTATTTTTTACTTACCCTAGAAGTGTTATTATGATTAGAGAAAGGCGATCGTATGCTAGATTGAACAGGGCCACCTTGCTGAGTGGGAGAGGCTGGCTGAGACCTAGAACCATTCCTACCAGGACTTCCAGGACTCCTGCCACCGTGCCCTGCTTCACCCTCAGGCCACGAGAAGATATCATTAACATTAAAATCACCATCAGTCATACCTTCAGAAATCTCAACTGGTAATAGTAGTAGATCATCATCAACAAGATCTGGATCAGATAGATTTGGCTCCAAGCCAACAGACTGTGAGGACTAAAAAGAAAAAAAAAAAACAATATGACAAGTCTAACAAATAATGATACAATGTTTGAAACTTAAACAAATATCTGGATACAAAAACATCAATGAATAATATTATGTAAACTTCATGAAAAAGTACCTGAGTAGTGGCTGAGGTAGGGAAGACAAGAATATGAGTTGATGATACATCAGTAGGTGTTGACAAGTGACATTTGGTAGAAGATTGACTAAATCGTTCATCAGGAGTGAATTGATCAGGCATGAGCCGAAGAGAAGAATCTGGCTCTAAAGAGACTAGACAAGCGCTCAGTATGCAGGGCACATCATTAGGATAAAGTACGGAGCATTGTATGCACATTTCTTTCAATTGTTTTGATGCTTTCAACAACTGTTTCCTTGATAGTAACCAACTCCACCCTAAAAAGCCAGATATGAATGTAAGTTGCAAATTAAAATACAATTAAGAGTAAAAACAAAAACTAAGAATTAAAAGGTAAATATTATATTGCGTGGAGGATTTATGAAAGCCTTCTGAGAATAAGCAGTCTAAAAACTAAAGTATTCCAATAAAGTAAGAAATATAGTGATTCACAATTTTGCATATTTGTTTAGGTTTTCTTTGTTGGTTCTCTTGTTTTAGTTAACCCGACAAGGATTGTCGGGAAGTTTGGTCATGTCGTGTGGTCATGTGTAGGGCCTTTTTAAATGTTCACTATCTATACATATATATTTTTTTTTTCTGTACTTCGTCTAGAATTGCAAAAATTTGGATTCTTTTTCATTTCATACATTCTAAAAACCCAATCCGATCCTAACCTTGTTTTGTGTATGTGTGTGCATGTGTCTGTCGCCACGTCAGACTTTATAGGGGCAAAACTGGCTAAAATAAATGGAAAAATTTGGTTGATGTAGATATGTCTGCTACCACTTGTCTTGATATCTAATTTCTATCTTAATGGATCAAGCAATTTCCTTCAAATGTTTGATGATCATATATTACAATTCAATCAAATTTAATCAAAATAAATAAACAAGTAAATAAAAAATAAATAAATAAAAATATATAAAATTCGCCTCTTGTGACAGACACAACAGGTTGGCCAACATACATACCCACACTGACATAAAATACCCTTACTTACTACAAGACCATTTGAGTGGTTTCTAGCTGGATATATGTGTGAGTCACACATAACTCCCAGTTTTTAAGCTAGAGATTTAAAACAATACAAAAATCAATCCTTATATGTAGTTGTGCCGCTCGGGAAATCATAAATTTGTGATGCCATTAGCCCATTTTGCACCAACAACAAAAATTAAGTATAAGTTCCGAGACATTCAATTTTTTTTATATCTTACATGATAAGTCTTGAGGAGTAGATTAAGAGATTTTTATTGGTATATAGAGATTATTATGGTAATTTATCGTGCCTAATAATGAAATTAAGGATTTTTTTGCAGGGAATAAATAGCCTCTTAACTACGATTGACAGGGTATTTCATTTTTATAATTTGTAAAAATACCTTTAAGTTCGCCATGTCCAATGCGCCCAATCCTAGAGATGACAAGTCTCCATGGAACCACAGACTGTGACATGAGACCGAGGATGAAATCCATAAGTTTAGGTAAGCCTTGTCTTCGAGCTGATGCTTTCCTCCTCCGGGATCTATTAGGTATATGAATATTTATAGACACAGAGTCTAGAAGAAGGCCGGAATCATCAGTTGCTGAAGCTAATAACCACCTCTGGTCTTCACTGAGACAATAACTTACATATAGTACGCAACATTTGTCTCCTACTGGGTTACCAGGGCTACCACCCACTTCCCCACTAGAGCCAGTGGGTACAGGAGTATGCTTGTGTTTTTCAGCTAAAATATAAGCAGGTTGGAAAACTTTGTAGGGCTTTTTACTTTTCTCCTGTAAATAAAAAAAATACATATAATTAATTATCTGAGAATTTTTAAATATTTTTACGGTAAAAATAAATAAATGGTAGAAATAAGATTATTTAAGAAATAGTTTCAGATTAAATTAGTTAGATAAGATTAGTACTTACATCTTTGTTTTTGAGGAAGACTTCATTAGTAGCAACAGTTCCAAAGCCAGTCAGAGCTTTCACAGCATTTGAATGGTGCATGAGCCGTTTGCATTGGTTAAACACAGAGAGAGCAAGAGATCTCATATGATCTATACGCCTCTCAGATTCACAACTTTTACCCAATTCAATTATACTCTCCAAAGATATAATCTGAAAATGCACATTACCAAATATGATTATAAACAGCATGACAAAATTCTTCCTCCTAACACAAAGCAAAATAGTAGATTATAACTATTTTTTAAACTAAAAAGCCCATAAAAATTATTTGATTTAGTATAGAGTTATAAAAAAATTAATGTCTTCATGATGTTAATTAATGTTTAAAAAAATTTCTGGTTTTACTTAAGTAAATCAAATCAAAGGCGGAAAATGATTAAGGTTTACATTGTAGGCCCTGGTCTTTTTTTATTTACAGTGTAATCTAACAATAATAGATCCTTCTACAGCGGACAAAAAAAA
>KZ651291.1:391220-401482 GCA_001010745.2 Gerris buenoi
AGTAACAATAAAATATATATATATATAATTCACATAATAAAATATAAATTCCGTAATTTGCAACCTGATCCAAGGACTTTCTGGTTCTGTTTTGTTCACTAAACATATCATTAAACCTATGCTTAAGGTTGTCTGATGCATAATTAACACTTTATAGCTAACTGCTGTACTGTCACAGGCCCTTTTGCATTAAAAATATGTAATTATTTGTAATATAACAGACTTTCATAACAGACAACCCTTAGCCCCTGTTAGTCAGTGCCATTGTTGTGAGCTTCTGCTTAATTAACAAAGAAGCAAAATCCCCATATTTGGTCATTTTCAAAATACACAAAAATTAAAAATCTAATAAAATTGACTTGGGGCATTACCTGTAACTGAAGATTAGTTCTAAGCGCTTCTGGTACATTCTGAAGAACTGTATTGTAGACCCTCAGCATAGCTATGCATGAGAGTTTCTGAAGATCAGGATTGTCTGAACCTACAGAGAAAGGTTCGACAAGGTAGACGACAACATGAGGTGGAGTCAAGTCTTCATCTTCTAATGAATTCTGTGAGGATGAAAAAGCCGGAGTGGCAACAGTTTCATTCCCTCGGGTAGGTGTACTGCCACCACAACTCTGGCTCTGGCATTCCTCTGTAATTGTTAATAAGAAATCAATATAACAATATTGATGAAAAAAAGATAATAGAGAATATTTATTTCTTATTTTATTAAAGAATCTAAAATTCTATATTTTACCAGTAGGTTCTTGTTTGACTAGAGGGTCTTGGTGATCATGTAAAGCTGGTGTTCTTGGGCTGGGTTGTGGTTTATCATTACTTTGTTCAAGCAATGTCTTATCATTTGCCATTGTTGATAGGTGAGGTGCTAGATGATATCGACATACCTATGAATTTCCATATTGAATGTTACTCAAGTATAAAAGACATAAATTTATTTATTTGTAATATTTTAGTAACAAGAAACTGGTCATGCTTCCAACTTACATACATAACAATTATTTAAACTAGATCTACAACGAAATACACTTGCAAATGAAAGTTAATAAGACATTAGTTCTACCTGAGCATACAGCTTGAGCATATTATTAGTTGAATTTTCATTTAGCATTTGAAACCAATCATCTAGAGGTTCATTGGCCAGTTTCTGAGAGGCACTCTTTCCCACTCTTAGGATTCCATCACGTAGAATTTTGGTGATAGGGAAATGCCTTCCAAGTTTGCACACCTAAAGAAAAAATAAATTAGTGATAGAAATGATAAAACTCATAAAAATGAACAAGAAATCTGCATTCACCTAATATAACTTACCTCATACATGGACGATAGTTCCCTAAAGAAATGTCTAACTCTGTGAAGGACGAAGTCACTATCAGGTGCTACAACAATGTAGGCTATATCTCTTGAGTAAGAGTAAGGTTCTAGGAGAAGTTTCTCCCAAAGATGAACAGCATAAGGAGACAATGATACCCAATCCTTATCTCTTCCAACAAGAAGTGAGGGTATGGGTTGAGGGCCACTTCTGTCTTCATTACCAGTAACTGCAACAATGTTATTAGAATTATTTGATTGAAATTTATTTATAGAACATTAAGAAGAACAAAGATACAGTTCATAAACGTAGTGAAATGATTGTTTACCTCTCCCAGCAAGTCTATGGAATTGCCTCCAAGTGAGAGGTCCAGATATAGTTGGAGCTTCCCACAGTTTAGCACCACACTTCTTCTGTATGGCATCCTGAAGCAGGGGTTGAAGTTGCTTCATCACTCTTATTATGTCCTGGTTGCAAGATGGTCCTCTGGCTCGAAGATAGCACCACTTATGTACTCCGCTCCTTCCCACACCCACACAACCACTGTCCATTTCCATCTGTGAAAGGCAAGATGAAACATATAATTTGGACATCAATAACAAAATCATTAAATTTACTTAAAAAAAAACTCTTAAGAATTTCCAAAACAATTATGTTAACGTATTTTGTATAATAAAGGAGACTGACTGCTAACCGGCAACACACCTCTGAGTCCTATACTCGAGTCCCCCACTCCTTCTTCCTATAGATGTCTCCCTCCGCCTTACCTATTCCCTAAAGAAGCTCCCTCCAGTTTGCCTCGAGCCTTGTCCTCAGTCGAATCTCACTCAATCTACATCCTTACACTCAATTCCTTTATTTCATGCAGTCAATGCAAATGTATTCAATTCTTTTATTACTTCTATCTCATCTAACCCACCCTACTCTTACTCTAAAATCTACATACAATACAAGTTATTCTTTGTGTCGTTATCGACGCTGGTGACCCCTAAATCTATCGACAAATTACTTGTGCTAAAACTTTACCTTGCAAATAGGATGAAGACTAGCAATGCGCCCCTGTTCTAGTGCTATAGATGACAAAGCAGTAGCATCCCTTAAGGCTAGTACATTGAAAGCAGGAGGTGGAGTCAGAGGTCTTACAGCAGCTGCACGTATTACAGAATTGGACCAGCTACCAGGGACCAGACACTGGTCTCTCATTAACTCCATAACAATTCCTGTTAATTTATCATTTTCTCGATCCACATTCTCATCTAAATATCCTAAAAAATAAATAAATAAAACATTCAAAACAAGTAACAATAAAATTATAAGATTTACACCAACCAGTGATTTCAAGTTCATCCTCAATGAAAAGTCCAGCTTTGTATGAAAGCCTTCGATTTACCACAGCGCTAAATCCACAGTTGCATCTGATTGGCTCATCATCAGGAGGCATCATATGAGGTGACGGAGACATAAACGGAGAGCCACCTCCCATCATGCCTGGTAGATATACTCCAGCATCTCCACCTTTGATATTACCCACAACCTGAAAAAAAAAATAATATACATCATAAATACTCTTCTCAAATGAACTTAAATTAAAAAATAAAATTTTTCCAAAATTAGTGTAGCTTCTAAATTTAGGAGTAGTTTATTTTTTTAATAAAATTACCTTCGAGCCAGCATTGCATACGCAGAAAGTACAGCTATCAAAATTGTGATCCCTGAATATGTTGAGGGCTGAGTCCCCAAGGAGAACAATGACGACTAGAGAGTTGGCCTCAGGTCTTGGAGGGGAAGGAGGAGGATCCAACTTGTAAGGTGAGGGTGAATAAGGCGGGGGAGGGGCATTCTGGCGTGGCATCATGTGATGATGAGGAGGCATTGGATGAGAGGGTGGGCCTCCCCATCCAGGACTGGGTGAAGGCTCTGGTATACTCCTAGGAGTTCCCACCTGTGGCACGCTAGGAGGCTGCTGAATATTGGTAGAGGATTGCTGTTGTTGCTGCTGTTGCTGCTGGTTACGTCTAAAACAATATTATATTTATAAGAAATTACATTTATATCAAACTGTGATAAGGTGATAACTATAGTATCACTACAACTTAAAATATGACAAACTGAAATGTTTGTTTATATTCAAATAAATATACTTACGAGTTAGATTGTTGTTTTTCGAGGTAGGTAGCCCACGTGGGTTTATATTGAAGGTTGGATGGTAGTGCAACAGGAGGCAGTGAGTGGCTAGGTAGAATGGTCAAAGGGGCATATTTACTTGGTCCTACAAATTTACATGCCTCAGGGGGTTTGTACACATATGACCAATCCTGAAATACAATATATAAATAAATTAACATGAATTAAATAAAAAGAAAAGTAAGGAGAAAATGTGTGGAAAAATAAGTAATAATATTCTCGAAGTAAAGGTTATTTACACAAAGGGAATACTTCCAAAAAAAAATCTTATCAAGTACTTGCCAGCAAATTACTAAAAGGGTTTCTTTAGTCATAAGAATTCATAAATACATTACACAGGTCTGCGACCAAAAAGCTGTCTATGATTTTTTTTTTACTGATTCTTATGTATTTTGGTATGCTGAATCAGGAAAAATAGTTAAAAAATTCCAGCACATCACATTTTTTGGCCAATTTAAAATAAAAACATAATAATCGGGGTTTTGGATGATATTAGGTTTTTTTTTTTTTTTTTTTTTTAATTATTTGTAAAAAAACATTTTACTGTACACAGTGTAATAAACAAGGGTAGTATGTTTAATTAAAATAGCTTTAATTCGGCTCTGGTTAAGGAAGATAACAATACGATATACTGGTTCAACCAATTAATACTACCTACTCCTTATTAATTCTAGTTGTCTGTGATAACTTAGAATTTTATTTGCAAACAAAATATTTTTAAATCTTATTTACACATTCTAATGTAAGTGGGACTCAGAAAACTTCAAAGTATTCTTTTTCTAAATTTTTGAGTAGGGGTTCACTCTTATAATGTCTCCTTTTCGCACAATAAATACATTTCCAAACGTGTTTTATTTGAAAACTATACGAGCTTGAGAAAAATGGAGAACATATTTGGATTCAGCATGCCAAAATACCCAAGAATGACTATAAAAAACGAAGACAGTAGACATTTTTTTTTTTTTTTTTTTTTTTTTTTGTAACTTTGAGATTAACAAAAATTACCATGGCGAGGAAATGGGATTTAAGAAATAGTGAATTATAGAATAAAATTGAATTAAAGAAAAACTTACAGTGATTGGTTCATGGTTGGGACTTCCTATAGTTGTAGTAAGAGCAAAATCAGATTCAGTAAAGATGGATGAGGTTATTGGTGAAGCAACTGGTATATGCTCAAGAGATGGTGGTGTAGGGAACATTTTGCTTAATTCTTCAGGGCGAAGGATTCCACCCCGAGATGATACAGTGGAACCATATCCACCAGGGCATAGTCCAACAAGACTGTCTCCACCCTCAGGGTTTGGAGGTGTTGGCATTTGTAACTAAAAGTAAATGCAATAAAATTAAACAAAGGCAATGAAAGATAACTTCACTTTGAAATAAGTAAATTACAAACAATGCATGTATATGAAGTTGTTTTGAATATTATAATTCAATAAAAGACATTTATAATATTGTTTCAGATGACATGGAAATAAAAAATAAAGAAATGTTTGATGACTCATTTTAGAGTTAGGGTGGTTAGGTACAAACATAAATATGAGAAGAGAAGATAGCTTTTATACTGCTTTTAAGAATGAAAAAACTTATGCTGACTAAAACTTTATATTTTAGTTGTCCGCCATATTGGCAGCCATCTTGAAAATATGAACTGTAAAATTTTATTAGTTAAATATTCTTTTCCTTCTCTTAAAGACCTTTTAAACGATGTGTAACACATTATGCTGACTAAAACTTTTTTTTTAGTCGTCCGCCATATTGGCCACCATCTTGAAAATAGTTAGTGCGGAATTTCAAAAAACTATTCACTTCTCACAAATGCTGAGATGCATATATATATCATATGTACCAAATTTCATTGAAATTGATCAATTTTTCCTCCAGTTATCGTTAGACAAACAAACAAACTTTTCAAATCCCAAGTCTCTGAAATGAAGAACTCACTGCGCTCGTTCAACTAAGTAATACTAAATAAAAATCTATCACTTACGGCATCAAATGGAGGTTCTTCAGGATGTTCAAATATTTGGTCAAGGTCATTGAAACTGACTGTTAAGCCTTCGTTGGTAAACAGATTTTCGTTGGCAATTTGAGTTTGCATTGGAACTGCACCATTGACTAAACCCTTATCTTCCTCCTGAAAATAAATAAATTAATAGCCACTATAAATAAGCAATAAAGTTTGATATATAATTAAGTTATTATTGGCAATCCTAGTAATTTTAAAAAGGGTAAACTACTATGTTGACTAATGCAGTAATGTTTCATGAACTTAAATTTATATTTTACAAATATTTTCAATGGGTTAAGACATAACATCAATGCAGGAATACATGTTTATAACAATCATAATAAGCTCCACATGATAAATTTAAGATTACTATTAGCCATAAATCTATCTTTATAAAATTAAAAAGTAAGTATAATAAATTTTTATGTTCATTTAATAATACAAGATGAATATTTACTTTGATATTAGGAATTGGTGTTGTTCTAAAGTTGTCAGCTCTGTTAGCAGCAGCTTCGTCATCAAATTCATAAGGGTCACCTGAGCCTGGTGCACAGCCACCATCAACTTCCAACTACAAAAACCGAAAATCACAAAAATTAATAATGAAATAACAAAACAAAAGCAACATTAAACTAAAAAAAAAAGGCCAACTTTGATGCATCAAATTATCAATATTAACTTAAATTTAAAATCAAATCAATTTTTGATGTGTATATTTTTGAAAAAAAAACCTAGTCTCTTTTTCTCAATTTAATTTTTTTAATATAATAAAATATGTACAAATACTTCAAGTTAGAATACCTTAGGTGATGGTGAAATGGATTGTGGTTCCTGTTTAAAAGCAGACTGAAGCTGTGGAACCACTTGTTGCTGCTGAGTTTGCAGAGGCACTGTAATGTTCTGATTTTGAGGTTTAAATCTCTTCACAGGATGATTCCACCTACAAATAAACATAAATTAAAGACTACAAATTAAGTAAGGGCCAATTTATTAAAAACATTTTTTTTTTTTTTTTTTTTAAGTTCAGCAAGTAATACAGGGAAACCAATTATCCTGACAAAAAAAGGATCAGAAAAGGTCTGACAATTAATATATTTTTCTCCAGGAAACTAATTATGTGGTTTCATGTTTCTATTTATCAAAAAAATTCTGTCTATTACACAACAGCCTATAAGACATCTCGAGTTACTATTGAGTGATGGGTGTCACAGGGTCAGTGCATCAATTTTCAACAGCCACATTTTCTGGTTTTACTTAAAAGAGCTACCTTATAACAAAATATTAAAGTAGTTAAATCCATAAATGATTAACCAGGGAGGACAAATCATTTGACTTGACATGGAAATAAGACTTTTATTAGAACCCATTTCACAAAACCTGTGTAAAGTTCCAGCAAATTTGAACACCACGTCATCACCAAAGAGGTGGGGTGTGAAAAATAGTGAGCTATGTAAATCAGAAAGCCAAGGTGACATTCAAGGTCCTCGATTCACAGATGGCAGAGCAGAAGGGCTAGTGACTTTATCAGCACCATGATTACATTGGACCCCTATCCATACTCGGATACAACAAAAGAGTACAAAAAATTGTATAAAACACAGTTCTTGAAAATTTACTCAATTAGATACTAGGTAATCATCAAAATTAATTAAAAAATCTATTTGAAAGACATCAACAGAAATTTACTACACATTTAAATTTGTTTGGCAGTAACAAAAATTGGGAAATAATGGTTAGTTATAGTTGTTTGGTACTAACCATGCTTCGAGAGTACTATAATCATAGAGTAGAGGTGAGGGATGAAGTTCTTGAAATAAAGCATCCTCGTAATCCAAGGTAGAGAGAGACGGCCTTTTTGGGACCGTAGGGCAAGTCTGAGGTGGTGGAGGGGTAGCCGCAGGAGGTACTGCTGCCCTACCTGCAGGTGGCGTATGTTTGCCTTCAGCAGATTTACCAACGCTACCCCCTCCTACACTTCCAACAACTTCTCCACCATAAGGAGATAACATCTAAACAGAAAGACAATCAGTTATTAAATATTAATAAATTATACAAAGGCAATTTTGCTATAATATTAAAAAAAAATTTAAACAAAGGTGATTCCAGTGAGTAAGAAAGAGAAGGTTAGACCTTAACTATAGCAGTAGTAGGAGATTTCCACTCCCTTTTTTTGGAAAGAGAAGGAGCTATCTCAAACTACTCTCTCTCTCTCTCTCTCTCTCTCTCTTTCCCTCTGCACTACTCATCGCTTATTTTAACTTTTCATATTTACTTCCCACTGCTTTCTTAAGGTATGTGCTTCTAATTTTCCTTACATATTATCTGTACCCTAATACTAAAACAACCAATGTCAAAAATCTGCAGCTTCAGTAAAAAATTACTTAGGGTGTTGTAGCACTAAAATTACCCCAGTATCACTGACATTGGTAATTATGAAAACGTTCATATATACCACAAGGAATGTGATAGAGAATTGGTTGTTCTTTGCAATGATATCTATTTACCTTATGAGTCACAATAATGCATTTATCCAATTATCACCAAACATTGACATTGGTTGTTTTAGCATTGAGATACAGTTATATGTTTGTGACAAAATAAAGATCCCACCCTAAGAGATAAGACTAACCACGAAATTCATCCAAATCACATCCAAAAGTAATTTGACTTTTGCTATTGTTTGTTTTTCTTTAATTGTTAAACTAAAGATTGGTACATTAAAATAATACCAAAAAATAAGAATATTCACTTTTTTTTCAGAGCAACTAACAGGAGAAGAATATAAACCTCATTGTGTAACATTATAAAAATATTTTAAAATAAAATTAGAAGTTGACAGTAATATTTTAAAATTAATAATGTAATTAAAATTAGAATATGGGCACCATAATAATACACTAAATAAAGTGAGTGCTAGTCAGCACACAACAAGGGTCCGTAGGCCACACTGTACAGTTAAGTAGTAACCTATTTATGGTGTTTTTAAAATGCTAAAAAGCCTACTTTCAAATATTTTACGGGTCTGATATTCTCAAAACACATAAACAAACTTCTGATGATGTATTTTTTTGCCATTGATCCGGAAAACAGCCATATAAATACATTGAAAAGACCATAATTATAAAAAAAAACGTAGTTTGCCAATAAATTTTTTTTTTTTTTTTTTTCGAAATTTCCAAAAAGTGGTATCTTTACTTTTGGTTGAAGAATGTTCAGGAATTTTTCCAGATTTTTTGCACTTCACATAAGCGAGATAGAGGGGGGAGGGACACGTTTCACACCCACTTCAAACGTGCCTACGCTCGCCCTATCAAAGTTATAACCAAAGAATTATATATTTTTGTAATCAGCTCGACGTACCCTTTAATATAATACCCTTCACAATGTCGAAAAAAAATTAAAAAAATTTACCCTACATTTTTTGAAAAAAATTTTTTTTAAGTCGCTATATTTTTAACATGTGTGGGTAGGTACAAGACATATACATGCCAAATTTCAAAGTCATCGGACAAAAGGTGTAGCCATGAGAGCATGCGACGGACGGACAGACAGACAGACACACGTGCGAAAATATAAGGGTCCTTGGCTTTTGCCTACAGACCCTAAAAAGAAACTTTTAGGCAGAGCTAAAGAGTATTCCACAGCCATAATAATTCCTCTCTTTAATACAGCTACTTTCATAATAATAATGGTTTAGAAAAAAAAAAAAATATTTATATATATTTTTACAAAATAATTTAATGATTCAACTAGTTATATTAAAAATGGCATTCTTGTACCAATAAACTTAATACCAAGGGACATACATAAAAAAGTAATTCAGAATAAACTAAGTGCAAACCTGGTTTGAAATGGAAGAAACAGACTTAGGAGCTGAGAAGTCAGTAGGAGTGGGAACAACTTTATCATTAACAGGGGAAGGATGATGAGCCGGAGGTGGTTGAGGAGATAGAGTAGGCATAGCTGGATCTGGTGGTGGTATACTGTTGGTTGCTCCAGGAGAACCGGTCACAGATGAGGGAGAACAAACTGCACCGCTCTCGCTTCCTTCAACTCCGCCTCTTCCACTACTACTACAACCAGTTCTGTACAGAATACATCAGAAAATTACTATAAGACGATTTGTAATTGAAATCAAACTATTTTATTTTCAGTAGAAGACATATTGATACATAGACATTTTAGTTCTTTATCTTAATAATAGGTGCCTGATCTTAATATTTAATTATACTATGATTGTTTGTATAATTCTAAGAGCTTAGGATACTTGCCATATAAATTTATATTACTAACTTTCACCCTGTGTGGGGCTCTTACTGGAATTCGGGTTATGATTCTTTTAGAATTATCATGAGGGCCAAGCCATTATTTTCAAAGGACAACAAATTTGGTTTTTTTGTGAAATCTCACTGCCTATGGCTCGGAGACCAATCAAGATGGTTATCAAAATTGAAGATAACAAAATTACATTAATTTTTTATGTACAAAGGACGATTTACGGAATCCCGAGCTTGTTTCATAGAGATGCTGACTTTTTTAAAGGTTTCCATGAGATTGCATTTTTTTTTTTTTTTTTTTTTAATTATTTTATTACCCTATTGGTCGTTAGTAGGCCTAGTCCAGAAACTTCAGTGCACTTATTTGACTTTTGCTACTGTTTGTTTTTCTTTAATTGTTAAACTAAAGATTGGTACATTAAAATAATACCAAAAAATAAGAATATTCACTTTTTTTTCAGAGCAAAAGTCAAAT
>KZ651291.1:404646-437457 GCA_001010745.2 Gerris buenoi
ATTATAAAAGTATTATAAAGATATTCAAACGCCCAACACATATTTTTTTTTACGAAATTTTTTTGGGCGAAATATTGGGTCAAAAATCCCCCAAAACACCTTTTTTCCTAACTTTAGGCGCATTTTCCGGGAAAACTGTACGTATAGGAAAAATTTTGACTTCAGATTCGGACTCAGCACACCAAAATACTTCAGAAAAGGACATTTTCATTATGAGTCTTTTTTTTGCAAAACAGTGTAATTTATCATTAGTGATTTAACTGATGATCATTTATTAGCTAATTTAATTTTAGTTTCCTTTAGCTCAAGATAGTTGCTTGTAACTTGAATAAATCAACTTAATATATTTTCGCTACAATATATTAAAGAAAGTGGCAAATACAAATTTTTAGACCTGTTCTAGACAGGTATAAAACTATTCACATTTTTTTCCTAACCTTTTTTACATGTTATTGTATATTACTAACAACTTTTTTGGGTGTTCTTAAAAAAAATTTAATGATTTTTTACACCTCATGAAAAGTTTAAAAATTGAATTCACAACTTACTATCAGAGCATTTATTGGAATATACAATTTAAAGGAAGTAATAATATACAAATATATGATCAATTAACGGGAGGGTAAATGGAAGGAAATAATGCTAAATTACATAACATGCTTGAGTGTTCAAAACAATATTATAGTGGTAAAGTAAAATAAAAAATTCTTGTTTAGCCAGATGAAAGAAACAATGCAACTAATAAAAATATGGTTTTAATTGCTATTATATTAACTATTCAGCAATGGTGATAGCAAAAGGATTTTTTTCTGAAGTGATAAAGATGACTGTAATAATCACTTTCACCTAGTAATAAAGGGGGGGGGTGGATTAAAATATNATGCCGCCCACTGGAGACCCTAAAAATAAGATACTGTCGGAGAGTGGTCTTGACAGCTGTCTTTTCTTGTACTCTTTCCATAATATACTGTGACTCTGTCAAGTTTGCAAAAATATATCGAAGATTTTTGAAAAAAAATAAATAAAAAAATAAAAAAATAGAAGCAAGAATAATATATGAATACGTGAACGGATTTGTGGAGTAAGAAGGTCCGTTACTTGCTTTATTTTATTTTAATGGAAAAAATGATTGGTTTCGAGCTTACTGAAGACGTCAGTAGCATTGTGATCAGTCTAAAGTACGAATTTTTTTGTCTCCGAAATACAAATTCGTTGACAGAAATCCATTTCAGACATTAGGGAACATTTTTGTTCTTGTTGTTTTGCCTGTCGGTTGGCCTTTCGTTAAATATTTTGGAAAACCACCATATTATAAGAACTACTTTCAATTTTTATCAAATTTAGATGGTAGGTTAATATTATGGTAGCCTATTGTTGGCTCAAGTTTAATTTCAACTTTCTGCGCTCATTTCGCATGTGCACAAAATTATTTTTCATGAACTTTATCTTTAGAAGTATGTACTTATCCGATTTTTAAGAAATTTGGATGGTTTGATAAATGTAGTTGACAAATCATCCTATATTAATTTCAAACATCTGCGCAAATTGATTGTTCCTTAATTGATCCTATTATTTTTGTAAAATTCATAACAACTGTCCAAAAGGGGGGGGGGGGATTAAAATATCTTGACATGCAACAAAATATAATGGTATGATTTATGATATAAGTATGGCAACGGAAAAAAAAAATAAATTAAAAAAAAGGAAAAAAAATAGTAAATAATAATATTATGGTATATTAGGTACTATTAGTAAATAATAGTTTAAATGTTATATGGGAAGTGTTAATACAACAGAAAAAAGGAGGAAAACCACATTCCATTTAAATATTATTTTAAAAATGGGAAAATCCTAATATCTTATAATATATTATTTTAAAATAAATTTTGTGAATAAAAAAAAAGAAAGTAGATAATAATAACAATAATTATATTGAAAAAAAATCAAGGGTGAATGATAGTTTGTTCTAGTGAAACAAACCTGTTTTGAAGTTGGGTGTCAGCAGGGGGAGGAGGCCTGCGGTGAAAGGGTGGCGCGCTCCAAACCCTACTACACTTGACCCTCCTGTGCCAAGCCCAACCCAAAATCAAACCGTAATCTTATATTCGTTTTATAATTCTAGTCACATCAAAACACATCAAGAAAACCCTCTTGGTCCTGAGTATGAATTAGTATTTGAATAATTCTAATTTTAAAATCATATTTGTAAAGAAACTTGACATTAGCAGTATAACACAGTAAAGGGAATGAAATCGGTGATTGTAGAAAGGAAATAAAAGTTTTTATATTTGTCCTATTGCCTTTCACTTTTTTGTCCTCAAATAAAGAGTACTTATTAAAATATAATTAAGAATAATATATACTCCCTCTTGTGGAATAGTTGTGGTGTTTTCACTTTTATTATCTGATTACAGATATCGGTCAAATACATTTTTGCCTAAATGAAAATAATTTCGCTCAAGGTACAATAAAGAATTTTTTTTTACTTCTACTTTGGTTTCACAAACATTAAAAAGATCAGACAGGATTAAGGCAGCTACAGACAAGAGAGCATCCAATTAATATGCACCAACAGACATATTATAATAAAACAAATAAAGAACGGCTAAAAATGTTAAATTAAAATTTAATTTAAATTAGAAAATAAATTAAATTTGATATATATATANTTTTGTACTCTACAAATTTTGTTTGTACTCTTTCAGGATTAGATTAGGTTTTAATGATGGTTTGAAACTATAAAAATTATAACTTTTGAAGTTTAACATAAACCATTAACGGAGGCTCTTTAGGGTAAGCATAGGGTTCAAAGAAATATATTTTTGCTAACCAATACATTAAGATATAGTAATAGTTCAACTTTTACAGCTCTAAATCTATTAATTTTCAAAGCACATTTAAGATAAGTCAAAGAAATAAAAGTTAGTGCCAAATGTTTACTGCTTTGACAGCACAGGAAAGTAAAAAAAAAAAAATAATGTTGGGAGCCAATGAGAGTTCAGGATTTAAAAATCCTACGCTCTTATTTGCCACACCATTTTTTTTTACCTTCCCGTGATGTCAACACACTAACAAACATTTGTCATAAACTATAGCTATGTTTTCATGGGTGATCGAAAACTTAACTAAATCTTTCAAGCACATTAATAATAGGGATAAGTTATTAGCAATGATAAAACACAGAGGGCAAAACTTATTTTAAAAATAGTGTTTTCAATTTTACATCAAGATTGATTTTCACAACTAAAATAATCCTCTGTTAAAACATAGCTATTTTCACTAAAATATTAGCCACATTTCTTTTATTATACAAACTTATTAAGTGTAAAGCCAACGTGGGACTAAAGAATGCCTCATAGTTCTAAAATCTTTTTTCAGTTAACATAATTTTGTGGATTCTTTGGAATACAGTAAGCTTAAAACAATCATCTTAAAAGTATGGTTTAAGAGTTCTAAACTATTTTTAAGGTATTAAAAAAACACATAGTAGTCACCCCTTTTTATTTAAGCAGGTATTATTTTTCTTACTTTTTTAAAAAATAGTATAAAGAATGTATTTTTGTTTATTTTTGTCGGTTAGGCATGAACTTGATACCTGGGTAGGTATAGAGGACAGATAACTTTTAACTTTTCCTTACCTTAAGGAAAAGTATTGTTTTTTAGCAGGATGTCTGTCCGTCTGAATGTGTGCCCGTCTGTCTATGTCACCCATAACTCCCTAAATTTCAAGCTAGAGAGTTGAAACTTAGTACAAAAGTCAGTCCTTACATGTGATGTTCTGCCCAGAAAATCATAAATTTATGATTTCATTCATTAACCCATTTTGTTGGGTCAACAAAAGTTCCAAGTCCCTCTTACATCTGATTTTTATTTATTTTCTTCTTCTTCTGTGTGTAAACAATTTGTATATATATTACAGTCGGACCTCCTTATAACAAACTTCTGTACAGCAAGAATCTCTATGTAACAAATTTTTTTTATGTCCCATGGATTCTCTATACTAAGTGATTTTATAGTAAAAGAAATTTTATATAACGAAATTTCTATACAACAATTTTTTTTTTTTCTGGAACCATCGAGTTCGTTGTATGGAGGTCTGACTGTATATGTATATTTGTGTTTGAGGTGATAAACTGATATCCACATCATTAAAGGTGTTAATCACAAGAATCTCTATTTTTTTTACATTTTACAATGAGTTGGTTCATACATGTTTGTGAAAATTACAGATTTTAATATAGATATCTATACTTAGACATAGATTACTGTGTCAATTGTTATTAATAACTAAGAACTAGGAAGATATTGACTGAAGGTAATTGATAAAAGGTATTAAGAAACAAAAAATTTAACGATTAATGTAACTAGTAACAGTGTTAATTTTGTTTCTAGACTACCTTTTACCAGTTCAACATAAAATTTCAATCAATAATATTAACTGTAAAGTAATAAAATACAATTTTAGACTAGCAAGGATCAGCCAAAAGTACAAAAACTAAGTTTTGGTTTACTGACGTTTCGGAAAATATTTTCTTCTTCAAGATATAAACAAATAGTCAGAGTTCATTAGAATGAAATGTAAGGCGATAAAGAGAGAGTAGACAATACAACAAGATATAAGTTATCAAGAACAGCATTTTTTTAGAGCAGGTACCTCCATTAGAAGTGGATGTCTCCCTGTAGTGTATTTGAAAGGGTTAGGGTCTAAAGCTTGTTGGAACATTTCCCCAAGTACCTTATTTCCCTGATTGGCAAATTACAGGGGCCGGCGTGCTCACTTCTTTTTGTGGGGTTATTTAAAATCCCTTGTATACACCAACCACGTACGGACCCTGGATGACCAGAAGACAAACATTCATGAAGCAGTTGCTAACATATTCATTGCTATGCCATTGAGAGTGATGAGAAAATTTAGAATTGGACTCACATAATGAGTTGATTTTGTGTCAGTATGGGGGGGGGGATGACACTTCCCTGATATGAATGGTGTGAAAACTTTATATTTATTTTATCTCCAGTAGGAAGAAAAAGTTATTATTTTGGATTAGTTTAGAGCATTGGTTCCTAAAGTGGGGGGCGCGCCCCCCAAGGGAGGCGTGAAGACAAGCCAAGGGGGGCGTGGGACCTCGAGATCGAGATATTATAGTTTTGCCGTCCGAACGTCTAATGCGATTATATAAAAACCAAATATCAAACCAGTAGCAGAACCTCACTGACGAATTCAACAGATACTTTCCTAACACATGTGATGACAACATACATTTACAGAGGTGGTTAGAAGATTTATTCTTGACTGTGGGGGGCTTGGTAAAAAAAACTTTGGGAACCCCTGGTTTAGAGGGACTAAAGCAGGTCTTTTCTTCCCTGAACTCAAAAAGTAGGGAGAAAAAGTAAAAAGTAGGGCGAAAAAGTAAAGTAGGGCGAAAAAGTAAAGATTGCAACTTATTTTATAAATAGTAGAAAATTAATGGTTAATGTAATCAAGTTGTTGAAATCAGGTTGGCATCACTGCTTTTACGACCATGTTTATCTATGTTTATAACCTGCATCTAAATAACCTTCTATTTGAGTTTAATTCCAATTCTTATTTGTTTTTAATATTGAATCTCTTCTATCTGCTATTAAAAGTGCTATAATTATTGTTATTTATTAAAATAATAAATAAAAACTGTGCAATGGATGAAAATGTGAATTTACTACCTACTGAAGATAAAATATTGTATGTACCTCGTGAGTAAAGTGTCATTATTCCCTTCACGATAATTATCTCCCGAGGCAAAGCCTTGGGAGCTAATTAGTGTTATTCCCTCAGCTGCGCCTCGGTAATGAAAAAATCTAATTCCCTCGGCTTCGCCTCGGGATATTGGGACTATGGTTCCTTCGGCTTCGCCTCAAGAACCACCTTTTTTGCTCAGGGAATAATGGCTTACTTTACTCCCTAGGTGCATAAATAACTATTATTTATTTATTAATTAGATAAAATTACAAGAAATCATACATAAATTGCTAAACATGGTATATTCTATTACATCGTAAAAAAGTAGTTACATGATTCTTCAAAGTGTTTTCTTTTATTGCATTTTTGAAACCAGCAAGTCATCCTGCTGCACCCTTCCTGACCAAGTAAAAACGTATAAGTTTTACTAATGCAGCTTATCTTTTAACCCTTAGCGACAGAGTAAAAAGATTCAGTAAATCATGGAGTCACAACGCAGGAACAATAAACCCCTAATCTACTTTAAAGACCCCTAAAGCCAGGATTACACGCTACGATAAATCGTAGCAATTTGGCCTAATGACGGAATCGTTACGATTTATCACTGTGTGTAAACAGAACATTGTAGCAATTTATTGGAATTGAAATTCATTGATGATTGGTGTCAATTTCGACACCAAGAACGACAAGTTGGAACATGAAAACACTTGCAGGCATTTGTCATTACAATTTGACTCAATTTTCGGTGGAATTTGCGTTCATTGTTTTAAGATAGTTTTTTCTTCTTGTATGTGTGAACATGGCGTTCTGTAAACAAGGTCCTAGAGAATTCATGACTGAATTTATAGAACTATATCAGAGTTTCCCCTGTTTGTGAAAATTCAATCCTCATCCATATCCTCAACAAATCATTCCTTATCATCAATTCTCTTATCCTTAGGTACCCTACCCTCAACAACTCAATTCTCGCCTCTCCAATAACGCTCAACACCTTAACACGATACTTCCAAACTCTCAGACAAACACACTTGAACAACCCGATACTCAACAACCCGAATCTCAACAACCCTGTTGAGAATTGGGTTTCCCCACCAATCAATGGAAAACAATGCTTCTACCTACTTTTCAAATTTTTCATAGTTGCAGGACATATCCATGAGTTGAGAATATTCCATGATTATTTAATTTATCTTGTATTGATACCAGTTATAGTTTTTATTGTGTAAAGCTTTAAATTAATTAAAACGAACCGTTAATTAACATACCTATATGTAATTTTTTTGATACGTTGTAGATAGCCTCACAGGTTTCCGGGATTAATTTGCAGAGAGCAGGTTTAGAAATTGGAGTTGAAAATTCCATGTCCTTAAAGCTTCTTCCGGTAGCAATGAATCTTAAAGTAGCTGAGAGTCTTTCATGAGGTGAAATCGCTTTTCTCATAACAGTGTCATTTTTTACTATGGATGGAGAAACTAAACTTAATAACTCAACATAGGTCTCCTCATCCATTCTCAAATAATTCCGCCAGTCATTAGGTTCATTTCGTAACTCGTCCAATAATTTAATATGAGAAAACCCCTTTTCTTAAACAACCACTGACGACTCCACTTTCTTCTTGGTCTTGGCGACTTTTTCACTTTTCTCGCTAAACAGATAACATACGCAGACCACAACAGTACTTCCTCCATCTCAACAGCAACTGACTGAGTTGTACCGTGGTTGACAATAAAAATGTTACCAGAAATCGTTGCATGTAAATGATTTTATTTATAACAATAAATTGTTACAGTCACATCGTCACGATTTATCGCAGCGTGTAATTGGTACTCACTTTTTCAATTTATTTATACAAATAAATTGTTACAGTCAAATCGTCGTGATTTATCGTAGCGTGTAATCAGTACTCACATTTTTGATTTATTTATAACAATAAATTGTTACAATCAAATTGTTGCGATTTATCGTAGCGTGTAATCCTGCCCTAAAATGGATTAAACCATCTACTTTGATTATTGCTTCATTCCTCATTGTTTTGCCATGCTTGTTTGCCTTGGTACTGTATAAAACGTCAACGCCACCATGTAATCAATAGTTGTTAGTTTTGCTTGACTTGAGGGATGAGGGCTTGATGGTTGTGAGGAGGGTGAGTTATCTTTGGACTTTGATGCCTATTAATTAATTCAAGATTGTAATTAGGACACTTAGTCAGAAGCTGAAGGAATGAATCAATTATCAAAATATTACTTCTGGGAGAGGAAACAGATACAAGAGAAAATTGAGAGCTTCCAAATAAAAAGATAGGTCACTGCAACTTATGAGGGAGATCTAAAAATAACAACGCAAAGGTCAACTGTTCCGAATTTTCTGAATATACTTGTAAGAACCATTTGAAAGTAGTGAATACACTACATTTATGAGAAATGCAGTAGTGTAGATTTGGATGAATCTACTGCCTGAAATCCTTGCTAAAAAGATGTTGATGCATGTAATGCAGTTTAAATATTGCAAAGGTGTTTTAAAGTAAAGCTATTACAGTAGAATCCTGGTATTTTGTATCCCGTTATATCATATATCCCGATAAATTGTATATTATTGCCAGTCCCTTGAAAAAATTTCGATAATTGGTATAAAACCAATGCATTAAAGGCCCCCTCAGTATAACGTATTTTTTCCCCTTTCGAGGTGAACATAAACGTCTTATAATTTGTATAATTCTGAGAATAATCCCGATAAAACATATGAATGGAGGGGGCCATTTTCACGATTTTGTTTTTTCACTACCTATATCTGTTGTTTTCTCTACTCAGAAAAAAAATTATAAAAAAAAGTTCAGACTTCACTACAATTAGAGGAAGCATTAAAAATGGTTTTTATTATTTCCGAATTACAAAGGAACCTATTGGAGGGAACATACTTCGGGGAAAAAATTAAAACTCTCGCGTGACGTTTGATCAGCATTAAACAAAGGCTCAGGAGGGAGAGTGTGACTGTGTCCAAACCAAATGTAATTCCTGGACAGCCTAGATGAAGGAATAATACTGAGGAAAATCGCCATTAAACTTATATGAAAGGAGGGGACCCTTTTCTAAGATTTGATTGTTTACCTCCTTCTGTTCTACTCAGATAAAATTCTATGGATAACGCCCGAACAAATGGTTTAATTCAAAAAACAATTTATAATTTTTTTAAGCCAAGTACATATTTAATTATTTCGTAATGATCAATACACAGTGTTTTCTTTTTTTACCATCAATATTTCATAATCCCGATTTAGTGAACTACTCGATAAATCATATTTTTTATTCGACCCCTTGAAGATACGATAAATCGGGATTCTACTGTAGTAATAAATAATAATATTATTTTTATTTTAATTCCAAGTTTGATATGATAACAGATTTTTATTCCTTTTTTTATAATTAATAATTTTTTTACAGTTTTTTTTTTTTAATTAAACATAATGACAAATAAATATACAGGGTGATACAAAAGTTCAGCAACGGCTAATTATCTCCGTTAATATTTGAGATATCAAACTGCGGTTTGTTGCTATCTTCATCATGCATAAAAACTACCTTTTTTGGTGGGTGGGTACCCCCGGCAACCAAAATGGGTATTTTTGTTGCCGCCATATTGGATTCAACTTTAAAATTTCAAATTGGAACCCCCATACTGTGATACATATTTGGAAAGGCCTTGAAAAAAGAAAACATTGGCCGCAAACCAGAGCTTTCTATCTTTCGCCCCATTTTAAAATGGCGGCCAGTTGAAATTACAAAATGGTCTTTTTTGACGTTTTAATTACGGTCAAAGTAAAGGATTTAGGGGGGAAAATACAAGAGTAAATTTGTCTTATTTTAGGGTAAAAAATAAAAGTTTAACGCTACATTTTTCCAAATTTTGATTTTTATTTGGTTGCTATAGCAATGCATATAGTCATTTTACTAGCAACCGAAAATATTAACTAAAATATTTTTTTAAACCAATTTTGAATTTTTGAGTTTTAAATAGGATAATTTTTTTTCTCTTAAAGCCTTATTTTAGCAGCTATCAAGCGTTGAAAATGTCAATTTTGTAATTTCAACAGGCCGCCATTTTGAAACAGCGAAAGATAGAAAGCTCTGGCTTGAGGCAAATGTTTTCTTTTTTCTAGGCCTTTCCAAATATGTATCACAGTATGGGGGTTCCAATTTGAAATTTTAAAGTTGAATCCAATATGGCGGCAACCAAAATGGTGGGAAAATGGTTACCCACCAAAAAAGGTAGTTGCATGATGAAGATAGCAACAAACCGCAGTTTGATATCTCAACTATTAACGGAGATAATTAGCCGTTGCCGAACTTTTGGATCACCCTGTATAATATGCTATTTGACTTTTTAATTTAACATTTCCAAAACACAATCTAGATAATCAGGATTTTACGCATTAATGGTTTGAAAAATACATTGGCGTATAACGTACGCCGCCCGTACCTCCCAACCAACTATAACCGTGCTACTACAGGTTAACAAGCACAAAGTAATAAAATTAAGTCAAAATATAATAAGGATTGAAGTAACTAAACAAAAAATAAATAAAAACAGGAACAAGTATGAATTAATCCATTTACTGGACTAAGAAGTTTGGAAAAGGAAAAAACTACAAAAGCAAGCCAAACAAAGAATACTTTACTAAGAGCCACCGTTAATGAAATAAGTACATTTCAGACATTTTAATACATACTGCACATAAAAATAATATCTACTATCAACAATACTACTGCATTCCATAGACACATCTAATAAAGTCAATAATCAATTTATTAACAACATGTTATGACTTTAGACAAAAAATAAATTTCCTAATAAGATAAGTTAAGAATCATTAATGAAGAGGATAAGGTTTAAATAAAGTATAATATACTTAAAACAGAAATTCACCAAGCTTGAATTTAAACCATAAATAAAATCCTATATCAATTATTGAAGATTAAATTTTACTTTCTTTGCTGTCGTAGGTGGATCCTTTTATGGTAATGTGTAAAAAGAAATACACTAATTCATATTTACTCTGGCAACGTTTCGGCTATTACCAGCCATTTTCAAGCCTAAAAATAACGATTTATTTATTGCAAACATGACAAATGATGTGATAAACAATAACTCACATGAAATACGCTATAAATATAGTACCTCTGTAGTCTAAATGAGCCCTCAGGCTAACGAGTCAAACTTAATGAGAATTTCATCAACATAAGTGATCTCATTAAGTTTGACTCGTTAGCCTGAGGGCTCATTTAGACTACAGAGATACTATATTTATAGCATATTTCATGTGAGTTATTGTTAATCACATCATTTGTCATGTTTGCAATAAATAAATCGGTATGTTTAGGCTTGAAAATAGCTGGTAATAGCCGAAACGTTGCCAGAGTAAATATGAGTTAGTGTATTTCTTTTTACACATTACCCTAAAAGGATCCACCTACGACAGCAAAAATATTACTACAGGGTACACCTAGTACAACTATTAAATTTTACGTTTTAAGAGATTGTATTGATTAATTACTGTGTATAAGGGCTCAGGATACCCTAAATTAATTTCAGAAAGTTGGATACAGATAAGGAGTCCACACATCTTCGCTGCCCCTACAAAATCTGCTGAGATCTTACTCAAATTTAACAGGGGAGACCAAAAACCCTTTTCCCACCATTGGGATTTGAGATTTTCAAATCATAGCATAAAAAAAAATTCTTGCATGCGATTCTGCAAGACAATGAGGCATTTTCATGTCTTTGCTCCACATAAGCTACCGACATGAAATGTCGCCAGGTTCGCTTTGCGGTCGCCAGGTTCGCTTGCGGAAGTGAATAAGAATTTTGTCTACATTTAATAATTTCCACTTTGATACCATGTTACAGTGAACAACTAATTTAAAATCTGAAGATGGCTTTTAAGTAGCCGAAACCGGTTAATTGTAAACACAAATACAGTGTATAATTTTTTTTTCTTGTTTTTTTCTAATAAAGATTCTAAATCTTTTGTAATTGTAAACACCTGTGTCTGTACTCAGTTTATGAAAAAATTATCATTGAAAATAGTCGAAAAACTGAAACGTTTGATTGATTATTATTTTCATGAATCTTTTAGTTATACAATTATAGATGATTTTAAATTAAACCGTGAAAAATCAGTCACTACAATTAAAAAAAAATAAATAAATAAATAAAAATACGCATGACAGAAAGATATTTAAAAAAAAAACAAAAAAAAACATTAATTGAACTCTTAGGATATGAAATTTTGAAATGTTTCTATTACTAATGCTCAGGCTGTTTGTTACCCCCTAAACTTAGCCCCATGACAGTGTTACCTGTCAACGCATTTGCGTCAACATGAGCTTCAAATCAAAATTGGAAGTTTAGGACAAAAAAATATAATTTTATCTATTCGATAAGACAAATAGTTTTTCAAATATATATTTTTTAGTGAAACCAAAAGTGTAGCGGCTATAATATAAATCCTTATATCAAATCTAAACGTTTACACAAAATCTTATGTTTTAACCTATTGACATTGATAAATCTCTTATACACTGCAATTAACTCATAACTGTAATATTACATAAATGTTTAGGGTTTCACACCAAGGCATAAAAAGAAAGATACGTACTTGCATGAGCAGGAGCAAGCCTGCTTTCTGGTAGGATCAACAAAATTCCACTGCCCTGAAGCTGCAGCAGCAGGAGAAGAGGACAAAACTGGAGTATTGGAGTGGCTATCCCCAGTGCCACTAGAAGTACCAATTCCATTATTTGAACCCCCGGCATTAGTTGTACAGACTGTTTGACTAATGCAGCTCTCATGCCACACCTGTTCTGCCAACGATGGTCCTCTGTAAAGGACTAAACAAAAAAAAAAGTTTAAATTTTATTTAGTTTTTTATCATAGTGCTTATAAAAGGCAAACTTCCATTTGGTTAAATATTTCCAAAAAATAAACATTATGTATAATATTAAATGGACTAAGTTGAAAAATATAAATAACTAAAAAAAAACCAGTAATTTATGTAAAGGGGGGAGGGGAACAGTTCCAGAATATATTATGCTTATTTAAGTAATTTCCCTAATACATGAAAATTACTTTTTATTTACCACAATATTTTTGGAGAAGAAATTTTATTTTTAGTTGTGATTGCTTTGAGAAGTGTCTAGATGTTATATTACACCCAAAATTGTAGAAATTCAAAAAACCAATTATGTTTTGCGACCGAATTACTTGATTATTATTTTTTTTCCACAGTATATAGAGCTTTTATCTCCATACTCCACCCAGAATTTTTACATGCTTAAATGAGCAAAATATGATAAATATTATACTTGCCTCTAGGAGGAGGTGCAGTTGGAGCAACACTCATTTGGTTGTTGAAAAGGGAAGCAGTACTGTCGTCAATATCAGTGATTAAAACATAAGAGGTAGGATATCTCATTTTAACACCACCTGAAAAGAAAATAGATCATTCTAATTTGAACGAAAACTTCCTTATTAAGTTTAATGGAACATGCAATGCCCAAATGTCATGTTACATGTTATACTACCAAAATATTGTTCAATGTTATCAAGTAGTTACCATGTTTAAAAAAATCTGGTTTAAAATAATTATTTTTAGTTATTATGATAGCTTTATAAAAGTGTTGTTAGATAAGTGTTGGTTAGATGTATGTTATTTTAATTTTTATATTTTTTAAATTAGTTGGTTTTTTAAAATTGGTTTAATTGTTAATTAATAATGTTAATTGTTGACGCCCTCTTTAAGGAGGCTAGTTGTTAATACACACCAACTGATATGACTATCATAAAAATACATTTTGACTGAAGATGACTCTGAGTTGAGTCAAAACGTATCAAAAAGAAATAATGGTGTCTCTTATTTAAGAAAATTATTTCCTTACACCTTGGTATCCATCAACTCTTCTTACTTGAACTTATAAATAATAAGGTGTACGCATTAAATTATTACTAATTTAATTCATCATTATGTTATACTACATAAAATGCTAGGAAAGCTTTTTATTTAACAAACGTAGTGAGGTCTTCTTTCCAGAAATTTGGGATTTTAAAGTTTGTTCAATGATAATGCAATGATAATAGACAGGTCAAGTGTATGCTAGCCAGCACGCAGCGAGGGTCCGTAGACAACACTGTATTGTTTAAGTAGTACTGTCGCTGCCGGTATCGGAACTTTGAGGCCGGCAGACGTATAGCTAGAAGAAAAACTCTTTGTTAACTGATAAGTACAAGTATATGAAGATTTTATTTACTGAACACAACTTTACAGTAACTTTAACTGACAACTACTTAACTTAACGTAACTTAACGTGACTTAACGTACAAAAAAGTTTTGCTTCTTCAAATGTTTCTTGATGTACACACATGTCAATAATATCTAAGTAACTAGAACAACAGCTCGGTAACTAAAGTCATACAACAAAAATAAAAATACTAAAACAGGAGGGAAAAAATAAACTAAGCGCAAATCGCTGTTATGGCAGCGACACTCCCCGCCTTGATAAGCAATTTTTTATTGCTTATTAATCATTTTCTTTAAATTGCTTCTTTAGTGTTTGCTTCGTAGTTCCAGTGATATCCGTAGCAACTGTCCTTGAAGACGCTTGGTCTCCGTCGGTAATATTCTCCGCGTTGGATACAACCGAACTTCTTTCCTCCCCCTGTACTGCTCTTGGTAACCCATGAAGACTGGTTGGGTGTCTCCTTTTACAACCATGTACTGTGCAATTGGCTCTTTGTTTACATAGTTTTGACTTATGCCCCGATTTCAAACACCCAAAACAAAGGTTGTTATCGTAAATAAATTTAAAAATTACGTCTGGAGCTGTAGGCCAGTCATATAGTACATTAAAATCGCAAACAAACGGCTAGTTCTGCATTTTTAGTATGTTGTTAGGGGCACTAACAATAGTCTATATCTAATTTTGCAGCTTCGAAAAACCTGTGCTAGCTGCGTAATAGCTGAAAAACTGAAAAAATTCCCTACTTGTTTTAGTTTTTGCCATATAACTCGTAAACTATGTGTTTTTCGATGTTAGGCATTATTTATATTTTTAAAGTACAGTAAATTTGCAGCAGCATAAGCTCAACTAGAGCTCTGTACGACCAATAGGTTCCGAGATATGGCACTTCGAAAATTGACAATGTTTTTTTTAAAAAAGTGTTGCTCAAGTTTGAGGCCAAATATTGGCTAAAACAGCCTACCTACGAGAAAAGTNTCAGTGCTATTTTACTTTATTATTATTTTTTAATCAATTATGTGTTTTATCATCTATAATGTATACATTTATTGGCTTATTAATGATGTTACTGATATGTGATAAGGTTAAAAACAGTTAAAAAAGCTTTTAATTGAGTAAAAAGAGCACATCTGTAAGTAAGTTATTTTACATCTTATTTGAGTTATTTGTGAGAATTATTTGTTTTATTACCTATAGGCCAGTCATATAGAACATTAAAATCGCAAACAAACGGCTAGTTCAGTATTTTTGGTATGTTGTTAGGGGCACTACCAGTAGTCTATACCTAATTTTGCAGCTTCGAAAAACCTGTGCTAGCTGCGTAGCACTCGAAAAACCACGAAATTAAAGCTAAAAGTCAATCTGTGGCAATAGCAAATTCGTATTTTTTATTTAAAAATGGCGGCCAATTTTCCCCCTAAAACAACCAAAAAAGTTCCTTTTTGCTGAAATGCTGAAGTAGGCTAGTCAAATAGTACACTAAAAAACAATAAAATCGCAAACAAACGGCTAGTTCTAAATTTTTAGTATGCTGTTGGGGACACTACCAGTAGGCTATACCTAATTTTGCAGCTTCAAAAGACCTGTGCTAGCTGCGCATCACTTGAAAAACCACGAAATTTTCGCACTTCTAAACTATTAGTTTTGTCAGGAAACATGTTCTATACGTGTTTAAAGTAGGTTAAATTTGCTACAAGTGGAGACCAGAATCATTAACAAAAAAAAATCTTATTTAATCACAGCCAGCTAACGGAAGAAACATTGAAGAAAAATGGCACATGTGCGGCAGTCAAATACCCCTGAAACCGTCGTGGGAACTCAACAGGGTAAATCTGCGAAAAATTCAGATCTTCCATTTTTTGGTTTTTTAAGAACTGTAAGGAAACTTTCACACCTACAGACATTGTTTTGTGATGAGATTAAAGCCTATTAAATTTGCTACAACATCTCTCCTTATGACTTTATCCTAAAATGAGTATTTTCCATGATTTCGGGATCAAAAGTTGACCAAATCTTAACATTTCACTTTTTTTGGAAAAAATAGCCCATTTTTGGAAGGCTGTATCTTGGTAACCATTGGACCTACATAATTTATTCTGGTCTCCACTTGTAACAAATTTAACCTACATTAAACACGTATAGAAGATGTTTCCTGACAAAACTAATAGTTTAGAAGATATAGCAAGAAAACAGCAAAAAGTGCTAAAAATGTCGTGGTTTTTCGAGTGCTACGCAGCTAGCACAGGTATTTCGAAACTGCAAAATTAGGTATAGCCTACTGGTAGTGCCCCTAATAACATACTAAAAATGCAGAACTAGCCGTTTGTTTGCGATTTTATTGTTTTTTAGTGTACTATTTGACTGTCCTATTGTTTTACCTAGCTGATTACATAAGAGCAGCTCATGCTCATTTTTACAAAATAAACATTGTTCAATGATAATGTAATGATAATAGACAGGTCAAGTGTATGCTAGCCAGCACACAGCGAGGGTCCGTAGACAACACTGTATTGTTTAAGTAGTACCCTATTGCTGGTGTTTTTTAAAATACTAAAAACTTACTTTGAACTATCCTATGGGTCTGATATTCTCAAAACACATAAACAAACTTCTGATGAAGTATTTTTTTTGTTATTGAACCGGAAAACAGCCATATAAATACATCGAAAAGACCATAATTATAAAAAACCGTATTTTGTCAATAAAAAATAAAATAATATTTTTTCAAAATTTCCAAAAAGTGGTACCTTTACTTTTGGTCGACGAATGTTCAGGAATTTTTCAGATTTTTTGCACTTCACATAAGCGAGATAGAGGGGGTGGGGACACGTTTCACACCCACTTCGAACTTGCCTATGCTCGCTCTATCAAAGTTATAACCAAAGAATTATATATTTTTGTAATCAGCTCGACGTACCCTTTCATAATTTATTTAATAGTCTTGAAGAGAAGGAAAAGAATATGGCAACAACTAAAATTCCACCACTTACTATTTTAAGATTGCAGCCAATATGAGAGACTAACAGTTTGTAGATTATTAATCAGGATACCAACTAGAAAAAGGTCTATGCTTTATATTATACACTAAGTCTGATTATTTTCTTTGGATAAAAAAATAATTTTTAATTTAAATCAAATTATAATTATTATTAACTACGGGAAACAGTCAAAGAAAAACAAGCTCCAGCGCCGGGGTTTGAACCCGGGCCTCTGTATTATATTTTTATATTATAAGTGATATTTCTCGGTCTAGTTCTATGTCACTAATGTTGACTCCTTAGACTTAGTGGAAAATTAAAAGCTTTAAAATCGGGTNTTTATTTATTTTAATTATTTTTAACGAGCCCCAAGACGGCATATCCACGGGTTGGTTATTATTATTATTATTTATTTTTTTATTTTATTTACTTTTTTTTGGCAATGAGTAACTTTTTTTCACGTAAATAGCTTGCTTTGCAAGTTATAAGGCTAATTCCACTAAAAAAAAATAAAAGAATATAGTGGTTTTATGACGTTTTCTCATATTTGCGTGTAAAATTTTCGTTGGACAACTCTGTGTTCAGCACACCGAAAACATAAAATTAACTTAAATCAAATTATAATTATTATTTAATCATTCCGTAGTATGAATACTACCAAAATCATAAAAAATGAATTAAAAAAAATAATTTTAGGACTGCAAAAGTATATAAACTCTCTTCTCTCAGGGTATAACTCTTGCTTAAGAAATTCAATTATCTCTAACTTACCAACTAAAACCTCGACTGCAGGTGGAAGTTCTGAGTTATCAAGTCCTTTATCAATAGGATAAAATTGTCTCCAACTGTCAAGTAACCTCTGGGTTTGAGGATCGGTGTTTCTGAAGGATTGACCAGTTAGAGTACCTGCTAGTCCAAATGGAGCCAAGATTACTGAAATCAATCAATAACAATAGGTTAGGTAAAAATAATTAATGAAAAAAATGATACATAACAAAAAAAAACAACTATTAAACAAAAACATTAATATATTTTACAACAGACCTCAAATTCCATATTTGTGGATATAATTAGCAATAGCAATTTTAGTATTATATTTAACTTAAAATAAATCTACGATCTACACTTTGTATAAGATGAGTTTTAACTTTTTGAATTTTTGAGGGAAAATCAAAACAATGGGGTTAGGTTCCAACGAGAGCTCAAGATTTTGAAGTCTAGAAGGTTAGCTAAACTAGGCAAAAATAAATGACAGTAGGAGATGGGCGTGGCCCTCAGGATAATCATTGAAATTATGATTCTTGACACCCTCCAACAAGACTAGCGGTTTTATTCTTTCTCCTCACACAGGTCAGCCACCTTGAGGGCCAAAAGCTACAACTCATATTGTTAAGATGATGGTAAGTAATTTTACTCTTCAAATTATTCTAGGCAATAGAATAATGAATGATAAAAAAAGTTATTTATTTTTAACAAAAGAATGTATTCCGCTATTTTGCTAAGCTATTTTGATTTATCCTGGAGTTTTTATTAATATACCTTAGCAATTAAATCAGATATCTAAAGGAGGGAATATCAATCCGAGAGAATTTAAACAAAACATTAAGTAAAATTATAAGGGTGGTGACACACTTGAGCATTCGCTCCGAATGAGCATGCGCTCTCGTTTGGCTCACCCAGTCCATTTCTAAGCAAATCGGGGTGAGCGCATGCTCATTCAGGGCGAATGCTCTAGTGTGTCCCCGCCTTTAGAGTAGATGGAGTCATTGAAATAAAAACTATACTACAGGGAAAAATAAAATAAGTTCAGAAGAAAGAGAATGATAAATTATTTTATTAATTTAACAAACATCTTTCTACTTTCTCATATAAAGAGAAAGTAATGTGATTTTTATGGAGATACACGTTTAGAGCACCCCTGAGTCCAAAAAAGTGGTTTTTAAAAAATGTATTTCTGTCGTCCATGCAGACACGTGGAGCCTAAACTACTTGGCCAATTTTGACAAAATTTGGAATGCATTTAAAAAAAAAAAAAAAAATCATACCATATTTGGGAGGGAGCATTACCCCCAAAAACTCTGGAAAAAACGTGAAACAAAATTATTTAAAAAATTTAGTTCATTTAAATACGAATCTAACTATACAAGCAGTTTACCCAGTAAAAATCTAAGAAAATAGCTTTAAAAGCAGACGGAGAGAGGCTGAGTAATATTCTTCAATTAAAAAATGAAAAATCGGCCTCAGACCGATTTTTAATTTTTTAATTGAAGAATATTACTAGCAGCAAATATTAACTTTTGAGGATAAGTGTGAGATTGTGTGGAACTAACTCATACTGAATAAAAAAACAACTAAATCTATGGACAATAGTCAAGGCCTTTAGATTGGAAAATACAGTAATAACAAACTTAGGCGATAAGTGGGACCAAATGATAATTGTGTAAGTCACGGTAAAATTTTTCAAATAAATACTTACAAATTTGTTTAGTTGGGACCAGGGAAAATAATTTAAAAGAAAAAATGGGTACTTAAAAAATATAAACTGAAGTGCAAGGAGAAAGCTTTATTATAAAATCTACTGGTCTTTTCACGCAAAACCTTTTTTTTTAATTCCCGATTTTGTTGCAGAAGCGCGTTCATTGCTGGAGTCAATGTGTTCCAAAATCTGTAAACCTTTTCTGATTGAACTGAGACTTTCTGTCAAGGTTATCATATGATCTCCTTCTTAATTGGGTCAAAAGAATCAGGTTCTTTAATGTTTTGCTCACGCATTTCTATGAGCATCATTAGTTAGGCTCCTGATTGTGTAAATCCAGGAGTTCATGAACATAATCACCATTCATTTCTAAAATTAATTGTCTGGCAAGATTGACAACTTCTTCAATCACATACCAATTTGACCAGGCTCTGAAGGCAGATTTCACTGGGCCATAAGTCCAAGTATTACTTTACCTGTTTTTTTAATTTTAAACGCTTTAACTGCCTTAACACAGAGCTGAACAGAAAACAAAATCAATGGATTCAGATTGGAAATTTATAATGCTGAAAGAATGGCTGGCTTGCAGAGGAGAGCAAAACCAAATAGTAAGAAGATATTGAGGGTGACCTAAAATTAGCAGGAAGAAAAAGTTGGATAATGTACAACAAATAACAAAATAATAAATAATAGATAATGACAATATTTTGTCATTTTATAAATATCTTCTCGCCTAATCAAATAAAGCTTATAATGAAATACTGACCTTGTACAGGTGGAGATGAATTAAGGGAAGCATGAGCTTGCTGAAGGTGCTTAGCAAGCAGGGTTCTTACTGGTGGATGCTGCCTTACATCCACACTAGCGCACACATGGCTCTCACCATGTACAAAGAAGTCAAAAGCAAATGACAGATGACCACTGAAACAAAAATTAGAGATCAATAAATTAAATGGTTTAAATTTGTGTTTATTGTTTTATTAACTTAAACTATGCAACTTCACAAACAAATAAATAAAAAAAAAAAATAAAATAATAATAATAATAACAGCAAAAACAAATCACTAATATTATTCTATTCTTAACAAAAAAATTCTTAACTTAAAATAAACACCCTTTTTTATTACAATGTTATTTAAGTAATGAATAATTTATATAAGTAAAACATTCCTGGCATTATAACCAGCCATGCATTAAACTTGTTCAATAAAATAGGACAATGTTATTAGGGAATCCAATCCAGGGATTCAGAGCCAATTTACCCCTACGGCAATCCTGGAACAGCATTTTTGTCAAACATGTCAAATATGCAGCTTTGTTTGTTGCTGTAATACGGGATGATTAATTGTCTTCATTATAGGTACATATTTTACATAGTATATTAATAATTAATTACTTTATTGTAATGTATTTATTTATTTATTTTATTTTTACAAATGCAACAGTTTAAATATACAACTTATCGTCAAAAAAGCACTGAGTAGCTTGTTCTTAATTTACGTATCTACTACCTGCCTATTGATCACATTGACGTAAAATGTTTTTGCTCATTTTGTGTGATTAATGTTTATCAATATTTTTTTAAACAATAGAAATTATCAATAAATAACGCTTATTTTATTATAATAATAAATAAATAAATAAATTATACTACATCATAACTACAAGCTTTTAGACTTTTTATCGGTCTAGTTGGTATTTGGCTAATCCCGGATTTGCCCCAGGATCCCGGGATTCGTTTTTGCTGTCCAGAAATCCCGGGATTGGATTCCCTAAATGTTATACATTAGGTTTACTGTACTTTTTATTTTATTTTATATTTTAAAGAATAAAAGCTGTTTCGATTCAAAATTCTAGCTAACTAAATAGTTCTAAGGGACGCTGCACCCTTGCGATTTTCAGTTGAGTGATTGTTTGACAGTTTAGATGTAATTCAAGGTATTCAATAAGAATGATACCACATGCCACTAGAAAATTGCAACAACTGAAAAGATGAAACATGCTTTAATTTCTAGGCCAGCGATTCTCAACCTGTGGTACGCATACCCCTTGGGGGTACGCGAAAATCTGTAAGGGGTACGCGACAAATACCCCCCCCAAAAAAATATTGATACATTTCCTAGATTGCCCGAATTTAATTGTGACAACAGTTTGGACTGTATTTGACCAAGCTGGAGCCAAACATTGATGCCCTTTGCAAACTAACACTCAGTGTTCCCATGTTTCATGTTTCATGAGTATTTCTTTACTTTTCTGTCCAATAAATAAAACTTGTTAATGAAATTTCAATTAAAAAGTCTTGTTTAGATAGTTGTTTCTGTAATGTAGCAATATTAGAAGTAGTTAAATAACACTTTATCTATGTAGGTATAACAAATATTTATAAAAAAATAAGGTGTTTTTGTTAAGGGGTACACACAGTTAATGGTTCACAAAAAGGGGTACGTGAGTTGAAAAAGGTTGAGAGCCGCTGTTCTAGGCGATCAACTAAAGCATTGTGTTCACTTTTGAGAACCAAAAAGTTTTTTTTGTACTACTCTAGTCCCTAGGCATTTTTTTGTTTCATATTTTTATAAACATGAATCGAAAACAAAAGAAAAAGTAATGTTACCTTCTTTCAAGAATTTTTTCATTGCTGTCATAGGGTTGGATGTACCATTTTCCCAGCCTCACGAAATCTCTTGACAATAAACACCTGTTGGTAAAAGAAGGAATGGTTTAAATAAAAAAAATTATAAACAATAAGTAATTACTATATTTAGTTAGTAGTATATTAAGTATATTTTGTTATGTAATTGTATTTAATAGTTATAGTTATAAGTACATGTAATTATTAGTTATACACAACAAATAAACTAAGATTTATTTAATCAAAGACAATTTTCTTGTCATTCAAAATTTTAAATCAATTCTACATGAAACTGAAGGGATTTCTTCAATCTTAGTGATCTGATCAGTAATAAGTTATAACATTATTTATTGAATGGATAAGAATAATAGAATATAAATAGTAAGGACTTCATTTCATTGATTGTAGAGTCAAGAAGCTGAGTCATGCTATCAATAGATCAGCTACAAAAAATTAATAGAATAAAGAGCTGAAAACACAAAGTAAAAACTATGGAATAAAAATTAGTTTTTATATAATACATCATAGAAGAAAAGTCTTCAGCCAGTTATTTAAAAGTGTAAGATAATGAAACACATTTATCTATTGGGTAAAAAAAAAAAATAAATAAATAAATAAAGTAATGAATAATGTTTATATAAATATAAAGAATAATTTAATCTTGTAAAACAATGAATTTAATTAAAATACATTTTATCTACGATTGTTACAAAAAATAGACATTCTATCTCTGTTTAGAAGTGTAGAAAGTGATTCTTTACATANGGGTATCAAATGAAAGGTATTGAAGAGTAGATTACAAATATATATACCACTTAGGGTTAGTGTTTAATTTTCGGCACCATTTTGTCAAAAAACATATAATCGATAAGAGGTATTGAAGAGTAGAGTACAAAAATGTAAGACACTTGTGGTTAACGTTTAATTTTGCGCGCTATTTCGTCAAAAAATTAATAACTTTTCTCCCCCCCCCCTTACTATTTTTTGTTCACAAACCAATGAAACCCTTTTTACGCGAGACTTCACGCCTTACCAATTTATTTTACTTTGTACAGAAACCTAAAACAGTGGTCAAGTGAGGGCTGTCAGGAAAAAGTGAAAGCTTTAAAATTGATTCCACCATTTTTGATTTTGTAGGAGGTAAATATTAAAAATTTATACCTACTTAAAAAGCTACAAGTATACCAAATTTTAAGTTTCAAACAAATCTGGATTCGTGTACACATTGATATCAGTCAGTCAGTCCAGTCATGTGGGTTCATATTGTAGAAAAGAGATAGATTCATTTTGATCAAAGTAAAAACAGACAAACGAAGAATTTAAGGAAAGGTTGAGGCATCAGAGTAAGCAAAATACACGGGCAATGAGTTATATAATGAATTATTGGGTAAAAAAAAAAAATAAATAAATAAATAAAGTAATGAATAATGTTTATATAAATATAAAGAATAATTTAATCTTGTAAAACAATGAATTTAATTAAAATACATTTTATCTACGATTGTTACAAAAAATAGACATTCTATCTCTGTTTAGAAGTGTAGAAAGTGATTCTTTACATACTTGTATTCATTGCGCATGAAGAATTCCTCTTTTTTTCCGCCCTAGGGCAGTAAAAAAGAAGAATTCTTTACCTTAACACACTATTAGGGAGTGAGTGATTTAAGTGATTATGACGAATATGAGGTTATTATGACGATAACACCCCTGCCAAATAATTTTGGCAATAATACTACTAATGAATTAATGTCGTCTCTATCAAAAGAGAAATACAAACTTACATACAGAAAGTTTATTATTTTTTCTATATTTATTATCAAAATTTAACAATCATAGATAAAGTACGGTACACGCAACTCGTGTGAAAACGGCTTTTTGCATTGCTCGAGTGGTTTTACTACCCTAGCTGTCGCTCGGGTGCAAACTCCACACTCCCATGCTAAATGCTACTTTCTGCACTAGACGCATAATGTACTATTATTCATTAATGTGAAATAAGACATGCAATTCAATTATCCACTCTATGGTGCAATTTTAAGGAAAATAACACCTGTATAAAAGTGTAACATTCACCTTTCGATAAGATTGTGTAGAGCTTTAAACAAGAGTGACCGGCACTCGTAAGACAGGCCATTCTCCCAAGATCCTTGTTCTCCATCTGTCCAACAAACAAAACAAATCATTATTCAAACAAGAGGAATTTAAAATATCTTTCTACTATACACATAATTCAAGTACACTGACTGATAGTCACATCACGATATTTTTCTAACACTTCTTTTTCTACACTTCAAGACCTTTAAATTGATGTATAACATGCCATGGTTACTAAAATATTTTTTTTAGTCACCCGCCATTTGGCCGCCATCTTGAAAATATTACGTGTGTTATTTTAATAGTAGCATATTCATTTTCTACACTTCAAGACCTTTAAATTGATGTATAACATGCCATGGTTACTAAAATATTTTTTTTAGTCACCCGCCATTTGGCCGCCCATCTTGAAAATATTACGTGTGTTATTTTAATAGTAGCATATTCATTTTCTACACTTCAAGACCTTTAAATTGATGTATAACATGCCATGGTAACTAAAAAATTTTTTTTATCACCCCATACCCCTTGGGGGTACGCGAAAATCTGTAAGGGGTACGCGACAAATACCCCCCCCAAAAAAATATTGATACATTTCCTAGATTGCCCGAATTTAATTGTGACAACAGTTTGGACTGTATTTGACCAAGCTGGAGCCAAACATTGATGCCCTTTGCAAACTAACACTCAGTGTTCCCATGTTTCATGTTTCATGAGTATTTCTTTACTTTTCTGTCCAATAAATAAAACTTGTTAATGAAATTTCAATTAAAAAGTCTTGTTTAGATAGTTGTTTCTGTAATGTAGCAATATTAGAAGTAGTTAAATAACACTTTATCTATGTAGGTATAACAAATATTTATAAAAAAATAGTGTTTTTGTTAAGGGGTACGCACAGTTAATGGTTCACAAAAAGGGGTACGTGGGTTGAAAAAGGTTGAGAACCGCNTTTTTGATTTTGTAGGAGGTAAATATTAAAAATTTATACCTACTTAAAAAGCTACAAGTATACCAAATTTTAAGTTTCAAACAAATCTGGATTCGTGTACACATTGATATCAGTCAGTCAGTCCAGTCATGTGGGTTCATATTGTAGAAAAGAGATAGATTCATTTTGATCAAAGTAAAAACAGACAAACGAAGAATTTAAGGAAAGGTTGAGGCATCAGAGTAAGCAAAATACACGGGCAATGAGTTATATAATATATATATATATATATATTTAATATTTTAAATAAAAAAAAACGGGCAATAGTACTGTTACGGTGAAACAGAAACTGAATTTTAAATCTCATAATATTTAATTTTATTAATTTACCATTAAATATATTGAAATAGTGTTTTGCAAATCAATTTATTTTTATACTATATCTCGGAAACTATATTTTTCCCAATAGGAAAAAGATTAAAGAAATAGTAAAAGATAATTTTTTCATGGTTTTTCAGAGTTCTTGGAGAATAGCGTTCTCAAATTTAGATTTTACCTACAGAAGTTATATTATTATAATCACATTAATATTAGAGAAGTGTAGTCCCCCTCTACCCTAAATAAAATAATAGGGGGATAAAAATGCACTTCAATACAGGAAATGGAGCCCAAAAACAAAATAATCTCCAGCCGTTAAAAGTAATTTTACGTTTTACAAATATTTTTCAACCCCTTTAACATCAATCCCCAGTTTTTGAGGAATGATATATTGGGGTTTCCCTATAATAATTTTCCAATGTATGAGTTTAACACTAAACATAAGTGGAAAGTTTCAAATGCTTATGTTGGTACAGGTGAGTTACAGACAGATAGACAAATGCAGGCATTTATAAGGGTCCATGTTTTTTTTATAGCGTCCCCATTCTACTGTATCTTTGAGTAGTATTATCTAGGCTAGGGGACTAATTTTTTCTCGATTTCAACTGGTTATTTCTGCTTATTGAATATGTTGTTTTGACTGAGATAGCATGGTGCCACTTCTTAATTATGACTAGAGTAGAGTTAATTATGACTGAGGTTGGTAGAAAGTAACACAACAATATTGTCACCACAATTGTATATTAGAATTAGGATTAGGAATTGACATAAAAAGCATATTTTTTTCCTCAGCTTTAATAACAATGAAATGCCTAATTTTCGTATTTTGGGGGCTCTACCTCCCCCCCCTTCAAAAATTATAAGGACATAAAAAAGAATATTTCTGGGTTTAAAGAATATTTTCACATATTTTGCACGTTTGAGAATATTATGGAATATTTTAATGATAAAGAAATTCTTTGGTAAAAAAACCAATTTCTGGTGAAGTCAGGTAGTGTTAAGTCGAGCTCAATGCCCATGACCCTTTTATAAGACATAAGTAGCGTACTTAGAGGATAACCATCGGCAGATTCGTTGTAATATTGAATGGTTTAGGGATTAACTCCTCCTTTAGAAACATAGTGTTACTGTTTTACATTTTTTGACCATGCCAAATGATAGAAGTAACCGAACTGCCCTGCTCTGACAGCGATGCATACATACTGAAAGCGGGGATGTGTTTAAAAGTGTTGTTCCCTAAAATGTAGTGCTGGGGAAGCGATTCTCTGAGAATCGGGTACCGATTCTTGCCCCTTCGATTCTGGGAATCGATTCCCTTGTCCGAGAATCGAAAGGAACCGATTCCGTGGTGGAATCGAAGGGCTTCGACTCCCAGGTAGAATCGAAAGAGACCGATTCTCAGGAAGAATAGCAAGGATACGATTCTAATCCGAGATCCGTTTCCACGTGTTATAAACTTGTCTTTTTTACCTATTTTATTTCAGGGTATTAGAATATACATTGATAAATTATATTTTTAACAATTGATTCAACCAACGTGGAAAGGTCATTTTCCAAATTAAAAAATATACTAGCCAAAAATTGCTTGAAATTGACCACAGAAAGTTGTGAAGAGATTTTTTTTTTTCGAACTATCCCCNCCCCCCCCCCCCCCGGTGCCTAAATAATTGATAGAGAATATAAAAGAATATTTCGGGCATGCAGAGAGAATATATTAAGGCTTTTTAGAGCATATAATTCCTAACCCTAATTATAATAAACAAACGCATTTCGAAATTTTATAACATCTTCAGTGTTGTCTTAAAAACATGATAAGTTTTAACATGATGTGTTTCGTGTTAACACGTAACACTGAAGATGATATTAATATCGAGACGCGTTTGTTTATTATTATTATAACATAAATTGTGTTGACAATATAGTTGTGATACTTTCTATTGTATATGTAATACCAAATTTTGTTTAAATAGTTTTAGTAGGTAAGGCTCATTACTCATTACATAGCTCATCATATGAGTCTGAAGACAATAAGTACATGTTTTAGAAGCCGCAGGCCGCAGTTGTGGACTCAAGGGGTGTTATAACAAGTAAATCAATCAAAATCTCGAGATTGAATTTTTGGGCATATGAATAATTTTTATAAATAGGTATGAGCAAGTAAAAGTTAGCATATGAGAAAGTAAAAAAGAGAAAGTACATATCATATTAACGTCTTATTTTAACATTAGGACACTTGCTTGAGGCCGCGCCAATAAGTAAAAGCAGAACCTCGACTTGAGAAAGAGTGAAGGCTCTAAATTGTGGAAATGTAGTAAAGGAAGATGAACTTTCGAATCTAAAATATTTTTCCCGAGTGAAAGTGACGTTTCAAGAGCTATGCGATGTTATGATGGGGATGGAGGAGGGTTGGCCGTGGAGGGTGGACACCTACAGGAGTTGATTAGGAAACTCCAAGCCGATTAGGGTCTGAAAGTGTTTGAACTACTTTAAGTTTAAGGTACAGTGAACTAGAAGGTAGACAGTAGTGGGTGGCGGGGTATGTTGAACCTGGAGGAGGAAGGCGGCTCGCGGGGCTCCTACAGATATAGAGGGGATAAGTTTTACAACGGGAGGAGGAGGGTATAACTGTACCAGCTTAAACAATAGACCTAGCAGTTCACTACCAGCCTGGTGGATCTCGATCCTACCCCAGGCCTTGACGACATAGCCAGCGCCACCCGGCCAGCCCCGGACTCTTCCTAAAAACCACGTACAATGACCTCTCCACAAGAGCAACCCACAAAACCGTCCTTCCAACTCCAACACTGTACTCTGTACTCGGTTTACACCGCTAAAAGCTTTCTAATGTTCTGGTACCAGATTTCTTCAAAACCGAGACCAGTATTGAGTGAATAAATCAATTGTGATAAAAAAATCATAACTGAAACATTGACAAAACAAAAAAGTCCAGTCATGCACCATGACTTAATGAGCGAATTTTCAAAGAAATCTGCGTATTACATATTGGCTTATGATAATCTAGGAAAATTTTGGTTTAGAATTTGGATGGGTGAAAAAAAAAAATTATGATAAACACGGGTACGGGGTACAAAAGTCAAAATAGTATTTGCCCTTCAAGATGCACATCGTTGGTAAGCTCTTTAAGAGTACAGTAATTGTTGTTTTGTACAATTTTATAATATTTTCATTTAAAAGGGAGGTAAAATGGAAAAAACATGTTTTTATGCTATTTTTGACCCTAAATGGTCAAAATTTCACCCCTATATGAACTCCAAAAATTCTGGCCAACGAACTCATCCTTTCTTTTGATATTATTGACATTTTAAAATTTTTAAGTGCCTCCTAAGGGGAGATATCGTCTGGAGTGACACATAATACATACATACATACATAAAAAAGTGCTAAATTTTAGGAATTTATTCAGAATGGTCTGAAACGGATTTCCATGAAAAAATTTTCATTACACAAATTTTGGAGCCATTGCAATAGCTTGATTTTCTTCGAAAATTTGCTAAAAGAGCCACATCGAAATTAAATGCTAAATTGCATTATTTAGAATTTAAATTATTTACCAAAAAATAACAGTCTTCAATAAAAATAAGCAAAACAAAAAAATCGGAGTTTTCTTGAGAAAAAGTGCAGCAAAACTACGTTACATTTGCGTGATGGAATAAATATTCATCTATGTTTCCTCGTCTAACAACTTAATTTGTTTTTTATAGTTAGCTTAACTATAAATAAATTAACTAAACAGATACCTCAAACCTAATTGTTAGGGAAAATCATGAATGAGGTGTGAAAAATCAAACTAAATTACAATTAAAGCATCCCTTAACATTTTTGGAATAATAAATAAAATATTTGTATTAAATAAAAGGAATTCCCAAAATTATTTTCTCATTGGAAGTTTGAGGGGTGCAGTCTAAAAAATTTAAAACATAAATTCCTCTGAAATAATGTACATTCCTTCAAGGAATCACAGATCACTGATCACGATAATCATTCTTTTTATTTTTCTTCCAAACCCTGAATACTGAAAGTAGAAGCTGGTAAAAAACGTTATGAGTTATGAGTATGAGACAGAAAGAGAAAAACACATACATATTATACGAAACCGCGCCGTTCTTCAACAGATATTTATCGCAGATTTGTATGCAATTCGTCTCAGAATGACTTTTTTAGTAAACTTACACAAAACCATTACTAGATAAATAATACAGTCTAATTAGGCCCACCGGAATATAATATACAATCAGGCGGCTCGCTTTCAGAAGGTCCGCTCTGTCTTAAGCTAACTTGCCTACAGAATAGTACGCACCCCAGCTTAAGGTCCCTCCGATTAATTTTTACAAACTAAATCAATTCCCCATTAATTCTACAGGATGGGCCAAAAAAACGCACTTTTTTGAACACCTATAGCTCTAGAACAGCTATAGTAGATAGAGATATGGGGTTTGCGGGGTCTGAAAACTACATTCTTCTACTTTTAATTTCATATCTTTAACTTTAAAAACGATTAAGTGAAATGACGGTTTGAAATAGGGTCTTTAAAAAAAGTCGTTGGCCGGGTAGTGATCTTGTCTGGTATTATACTTTTAATAAAATAAATTACCATATGGTGAAAGGCGGGGGGTTCATTGTAGGTAAGTGGGAGGAGTCCCTTAGTGTTATAACAAACATTGAAGATGGGTTAAGCACAATTTTGCCTGAAATTAAAGATCAAATGCTAAATTACACGTTTATGCAAGATGTTACCCCGTCCCATCGCTCCTTGCAATTAATTCAATACTTGCAAGAGAACTGCCCAGACTTCAGGCAACTTTGTGCTTAACACATCTTCAATGTTTCTTATAACTCTGAGGAACACCCCCCCCCCCCTACATCTTCCAGTATGTGGTAATTTATTCTGTCAAAAGTATAATACCAGACAAGATCACTACCCGGACAACGACTTTTTTTAAGACTCAATTTCAAACCGTCATTGCCTGGTTATCATCCAATCGTTTTTTAAAGTTGTAGATATGAAATTTAAAATAGAAGAATGTAGTTTTCAGACCTCGCAAACCCCATTTCCCTATCTAATACAGAAGCTGAGTTATAAGTATAAGTGTTCAAAAAAGTGCGGGTTTTTTGGCCCACTCTGTATTTTATTTTGCAACTGGTCATGTTTATAATACGAATCTATATACCTGCCAAGAACTTAATCTCTAGACCTAACCATGGTTTTCCTTTGCACAATCAATGTAACGTGTAGAAGAACAATACACCAAATACAAATTTTTATTATAGAGTTAACAAACCTTCTGTTCCATGGGCCTAAGCCAGAATAACATGAATTTTAAAAAAGTTATATAGATTTCAGTAAATTCAATTTAAAAATCGAAAGTAATTTATGGGTGTACGTCGCGTAGGAAGCTCGGACAACGTTATTATAATCGATATGGTCCCTAAAGACGATGACATCTTAATTCTGTCAAAACTGGAACTGGCAAACACGGAGTATAGCATTGAAAAGGATTTCACAGTTCAAGTAAGGAAGAAAAGATCTGTTTTTCTGGCTAAAAAATGAGATTCTTAAAAAATCAAACCGTAAAATGCCTATAGTTTATGACTACATATACATGGAAAACAACCGTTTTAACCTCAGTGATAGCTTCGCTCTCCAAGGGGAATTTAATACACTTAACCAAATACGATATATANAAAAAAAAAATTATGATAAACACGGGTACGGGGTACAAAAGTCAAAATAGTATTTGCCCTTCAAGATGCACATCGTTGGTAAGCTCTTTAAGAGTACAGTAATTGTTGTTTTGTACAATTTTATAATATTTTCATTTAAAAGGGAGGTAAAATGGAAAAAACATGTTTTTATGCTATTTTTGACCCTAAATGGTCAAAATTTGACCCTAAATGGTCAAAATTTGACCCCTAAATGAACTCCAAAAATTCTGGCCAACGAACTCATCCTTTCTTTTGATATTATTGACATTTTAAAATTTTTAAGTGCCTCCTAAGGGGAGATATCGTCTGGAGTGACACATAATACATACATACATACATAAAAAAGTGCTAAATTTTAGGAATTTATTCAGAATGGTCTGAAACGGATTTCCATGAAAAAATTTTCATTACACAAATTTTGGAGCCATTGCAATAGCTTGATTTTCTTCGAAAATTTGCTAAAAGAGCCACATCGAAATTAAATGCTAAATTGCATTATTTAGAATTTAAATTATTTACCAAAAAATAACAGTCTTCAATAAAAATAAGCAAAACAAAAAAATCGGAGTTTTCTTGAGAAAAAGTGCAGCAAAACTACGTTACATTTGCGTGATGGAATAAATATTCATCTATGTTTCCTCGTCTAACAACTTAATTTGTTTTTTATAGTTAGCTTAACTATAAATAAATTAACTAAACAGATACCTCAAACCTAATTGTTAGGGAAAATCATGAATGAGGTGTGAAAAATCAAACTAAATTACAATTAAAGCATCCCTTAACATTTTTGGAATAATAAATAAAATATTTGTATTAAATAAAAGGAATTCCCAAAATTATTTTCTCATTGGAAGTTTGAGGGGTGCAGTCTAAAAAATTTAAAACATAAATTCCTCTGAAATAATGTACATTCCTTCAAGGAATCACAGATCACTGATCACGATAATCATTCTTTTTATTTTTCTTCCAAACCCTGAATACTGAAAGTAGAAGCTGGTAAAAAACGTTATGAGTTATGAGTATGAGACAGAAAGAGAAAAACACATACATATTATACGAAACCGCGCCGTTCTTCAACAGATATTTATCGCAGATTTGTATGCAATTCGTCTCAGAATGACTTTTTTAGTAAACTTACACAAAACCATTACTAGATAAATAATACAGTCTAATTAGGCCCACCGGAATATAATATACAATCAGGCGGCTCGCTTTCAGAAGGTCCGCTCTGTCTTAAGCTAACTTGCCTACAGAATAGTACGCACCCCAGCTTAAGGTCCCTCCGATTAATTTTTACAAACTAAATCAATTCCCCATTAATTCTACAGGATGGGCCAAAAAAACGCACTTTTTTGAACACCTATAGCTCTAGAACAGCTATAGTAGATAGAGATATGGGGTTTGCGGGGTCTGAAAACTACATTCTTCTACTTTTAATTTCATATCTTTAACTTTAAAAACGATTAAGTGAAATGACGGTTTGAAATAGGGTCTTTAAAAAAAGTCGTTGTCCGGGTAGTGATCTTGTCTGGTATTATACTTTTAATAAAATAAATTACCATATTATGGTGGAAGAGGGGAGTGGGGGGGGGGGGGGGTA
>KZ651291.1:466379-515483 GCA_001010745.2 Gerris buenoi
AAAAAAAAAAAAAAAAAAAAAAAAAAAAAAAAAAAAAAAAAAAAAAAAAAAAAAAATCACAGGGAAGTACTTGCCTCCAAGTACTTTATAGGGTTTTGTATATGATTAAGCATACCCGTTATGTAATTATATTTTTTTTCTTCGATCTCAAAGGTCCCGTCAAAGGTTCGATTTATGCTAAGGTATTAGGATGAATTATTTCGAAATTTAAGGACTAGCCGTTATACCTATAGTAGTTAGGGGGGGGGGGTTTTTTGGGGTAAATTTTGATTTATTTAACCAATAAGGCATGCAACATTTAAAAAGGCATATATATATACTTGTAATCTACTATTCAGCAGCTTTCATTTGATACCCCACTCAAAAATTAAAAAAAAAATTTGAGTTCACCGCATCTTTGCGAATTGCGCATGCACATATCTAATTTTGTAATTCTGCAAATTTTTACTGTAGTTGGGTCAAAAAGTTGCACCAGTGTTTCAGATTTTAGCACTTTCGTTTAAACGGTTTGGGCCCTATGAACCAAAGAGCGATAGACAGACGGACGCATCACCCTCGGCATAAGGGTTTTGAGAAGTATCTATAAAACACTAAAAAAAGAGAATGTTCAGCAAAATCTCCCCCCCCCCTCCCCGAATATCTAAAATATACGACGAATGGGATAAGATCCGTATTTACATAAACTAAATCGACTATAAAAATTTCTAAGTTAAAAAACTTTTGAAAATATTTTGTAGAAAAACGCGGTAGCCTCTTTTTTAGGTCAAATTTTACTATTTCTAAGAACACGTAACATGTCAGGAAAATTGGAAGAATATACCCCCAAAACAAGCAGCAAGAATTAAACGTGAAATGTTTAAATAAAACTACATTTATAATTTAATAAATTGGTTTGGCGTAAAGTCTCACGAAAAAAGGTTTCGTTGGTATTGTGATAATGAAATTAGTATGGGGGATTGGGGGGCAAAAAATTTACATCTTCTGCAAAAATGGCGTGAAAAATAAAACACTACCCCCAAGTGTTATATATATTTGTAATCTGCTCTTCAATACCATTCATTTGATACCTCACTCAACAAAATTTATAAAAAAAAAAAAGTTCCCCCTGACAGCAGATAGCCGTCATTTTGGATTTCAAGTTAAGATCAAATTGCTTTTCTTCTTATTTGCTATGCTCTAGCAGAACGCATATTTTTTCATATTTTTATAAACAGAGGATATAGTTTTAGAAAGGGGGTACGCAAAATTTTGATGTTTTTTGACAAAATGGCACGGAAAATTGTTATTATATATATTGTGTTATATATAAGTGTTATATATATTGGTAATCTACTCTTCAATACCTTTCATTTGATTCCCCATTAAAAATTTTAAAATAATATTTTTTCGCGCGCCGTGAATTATCCTCAATTTTGAATTTGAACAGCTGATTGAATTCGCTATATTTTTCCTGTGTGCGCGTCAAAACGATTTTTAATACTGGAAAGTTTCATGTTTTTATCTCTTTTGGTTCAAAAGTTATTGGAATCGTACAGAGTGACAGACATACAGACACAGGACGAAACTATAAGGGTTTCCTTTTTTTTGGTAGTCGTAGACGTAAAGAAAAGTGTACTGCAAGATATCCATTTCGCTTTTAGGAGAATATCTTTTACTTTAACTACTTCTACAGTTTAGCCTGCTAACATTCTCTTTCTTATTTAATGGACGTCTCAGACTCATGTTTGTTCACATTAAAAAAAAAAAAAAAATGAACATAGAAAATAAAAAACCCGCTGTAAATTTATTCGCATAGTCTATATAATCAATCATTTATATCTTCACAAATATCAATAGTCTTCAGTCAATAAAACCAGTGATAGGTTATTAAGGAAGTAAGCCTTGTATATTCATTCGTTGTAAAATCGCAATTTTATTTTTTTTAGATAAAAATAAATTTAGTGGTGTCCACAAATTACAAAGTTGCGAACACCCTTCGTGACCTTTTAGTTTGAACTTGAGCAAAGATATTTGTAATTTAACAACAGGTTAAAGAACAAGTAAGATTGAGTGAATTAAACAATGGAGTGGCTCTGATAATTGAGACTTGTAATTGTCTCACATTTGCTCGTTGTAATATTTATCCCAATAAATAAAATTTGAAACTTAATCTTGACATACCTGATGCAAGGAGATCGGCCGAGATAAGGTTTGAAAGGTCGGGCTGTTCGCCATACCAGAAGATCCAGAGTTCCTTTGCGGTCTGGAGGGAAAGGGGCGGATGATGAGGAGTTGGCGGAGGCGGAGGAGCCGGAGGAAGACCTAATTGATCGAACAAAGCATGAGGTGGATCGACAGGTCGCGGCGTGGCTACGCGACGCCAAACGCACAAAATATCGGCTGCCATACATCGCACATAACCGGCTAAAACAGGGTCCTCGAGAACCTCTCCCCCGCCCTCGTTCCATTCTCCCGTCCACACCACCTTACGCCATTTTATACCACTTAAGTCCGTCTGTAACAAAAAAAAATTACACATAATAGTTAAAAGTCTATTATTATAATTATCCTATTCGGATTTTCATAGATAGAATTAAACTAGGCTACGACACATAATTAACTTGAAACTGAAATTTACAACATTAAGATATTGCACAACTTAAATAAGGTATTCCTCCATCACAAAATATCAATTAGCAATAGAAACATAAAGTACAAATCGGTCCGATAAATCAAACAAAAATGTTTCATATGGATATCGATACTGTTTTTATACCTCATAATAAATAGTTATTTACGCAACAAGGGAGAGAAGTTATGTTTTCCGGCTCGAGGTTAGGTTCCGGCTTCATTAGCTCCCGAGGCTTGCCGAGGGAGAAAAAACTTTAAATCCCGAGAGTAGAAATACTTCGATCCATGTTGCGCATTAAATTTTATCTACGACTAGTGCACCATGGGTAATAGCTATTAAGTTTGTAAATATATAAGTTTTACCTACAAATTCACCCTTAAACTGATATTTAGTTACTTGATTTATTAAAATAACTATTTTTATACTAAATATATACGTTTTTAATTTAATTACGTTTAGTTTGTTTTCAAGATAACCTAAAGTAACCTTCCCGAAAAAAAGTAAACAAAACAGCTAAAAAAACATAATACTTAAAATTTACCTAAAAAATACCTTTTAAGTTGGTATGACTGTTTTTTTACTCCCAAGGGAGGGAAGTAACACTTCCCTCCCTGTTATTAGCAATGTAAAGTCTACTTACAGTGCAAGTCGTAGATAAAAGATATTTCATTGAAGAAATAAACATTTAAAAAGTGTTTAACAGGTAGGTTGTTTATGTTTACTTTTTGTCTTCGAATTTATACAAAATCTTTTATATAATCGAGTAGTGTCCCGACGGCAACGGCGACGACTCACCTCTAAATGATTTATAACGTTAAAAATTGGTGAGCCATAAGCTGGGATTGAACCAGTGACCTGTGCGCCAGGCGAAAACGATTCCGCTAAGCTATGCCAATGTAATGATTCGGAGGGCATAAAACTTTCTATTTAAACAGTATAATATATCTATTTAAATATTTTAATTATAACTATCTCTCTTTTGCCTATATTTTATTCTGCCCGTTTTCACGGGCATAACGGCTAGTCATATATAAATCAATACACCGGGAACAAGTTTTTCCCTAGGAAAGGCACTTCTAGTATGGTGATGAGATAAGCTTCTTATGGACTATATTTTAGAGATTTTTAATCAAGATTTTGGGGGATAAGGCCCCCCTAAATTAGGAGTTAAAAAAAAAAAAAAAAAATCTCTATTTCGCGGTATGATTTTTCTGACAAGTATACCAAATTTAATCGGCACCACGCGTCAATACAGACGACAGAAATTGTTTGAAACTCACATTAGTGGACTCAGGGTATCTCAAACGTCTAAATCCATTAAAATCAAAATCTTAAAATAGCTACACCTCACTTTTTTTTATACATACTAAATACCTATATGCGAAAGTAAAAGAGAGAAGGGTCTTTAAAATAGCGACACTACGACTGCATTGTTAACATTTTTATCAGTAATTAAGTTTTTTATCATAAAACTTAGACGAGCATATATTTGTTTATCTCCAGTAGAAACGAAAAGTAACTTTTCAGGACTAGTTTACAGGTAATAATGTGGGTCTTTTCATTTTCATCCCCGTTATTAAAAACAGGAAAATGATGTAAAAACAGGGAAATAATGTAAAAACAGGGAAATAATGTAAAAACAGGGAAATAATGTGAAAACGGGATTATAATCCACTGTCACGTTCGTCAACCTAATTATTTTGTAAATACACTGCTGCGCAAAATTAACGCACCATCTTTATATTTCTCAGTTTCGACTACCTCTAATTTATACTGATGATTAATAAGTCATTAATCATCATGATTATTCATCATCACATATTTAATCATCATCGTTAATCGTATTTAATCATCATCATTAATTATATTTAATCACAATAATTAATTATATTAAATCATCATCATTAATGATTCAATGTTAATTGCCATTGATTAATTGAGAGCTCTCACGTATTTATTACATTAACACAGTTGTTTGTATGTGACAACATGAATACAACTCCACATTTAACTATGGAGGAAGCGATTAACCCTGAAGTGATGGGTTAAGAAAGGCTTTTCTCAAAAGGTTGGTTGTCGACTAGGAGTGCATCTCACTACAATCAACCGAGCTTTTCGGCGGTTCCAGGAGTGTGGATATGATAGACAGAGGTGAAATAGGTCCACCTGAGATGAAAACTATAGAAAAAAGATCCTAATTCAACGGATTTTGTGTAAGCATATAAATATAAAAGTGGTGCGTTAATTTTGCGCAGCAGTTTAGTAGTGCATTTGTTGAAATCAGGTTGGCAGCACTGCTTTTAAACTCCCAGCTGTATTGCGAGTCATACTACGATGCTTTGTTTACTTTTGTTGAACTTTATCTTTTTTATTACTTTAAAAGTGATTATTAATATCTTTAAATAATTTATATTGTTTTATATCTGTATTAAATTCGTTTAAAAAAGAAATACAATATTTTCTTTCTTGAATAAATCTTATATAGCGCTTTTTCTGGAGATAAAATGTTGTATGTACCTCGAGAATAATTCCCTTGTTATAATTATCTCCCGAGGCGTAGCCGAAGGAGATTTATTAATATTAAGATTAAGAGGGAGATTATTAATATTAATCCCTTGGCTTCGCCTCGGGAATTAAAATATCTAATACCCTCGGCTTCGCCTCGGGATTTAGTTGCCTTGATTTAGTTGCCGGCTTTGCCTCAGGAATCAACTCTGTCACGCGGGAAATAATTTCTTACATTATTCCCTAGGTGCATAAATAACTATTACTCGTATTAGTGAACATAACAAGAGAAAAAACAGACAAGAAGTGATTGAAGGTTTAGAGCAAAATTAAAATAACGTAATTCAGGGGAGTGACGGTAAATATAGGTCACTCTCCTCTCTTTGGCTTTACTGACACAGTGAAAATGCAAGATGAGTCGAATTAAAAACTATATTAAGGGTGAGATTAAAGGCGCATAAAGTGGTCTTTCACCCTTCCACTTGAACTGAAAAGGTAGGATCTGTTTCCTGTCTCCGCCGCCCCTTTACTGCATTATCATTCAAAAGATTTGCAGGTGCATAAAACAGGTTAACGAATTCATCGCTATCTCCAACATTAATTTCCAGGCACGAAAGGATTAAATATCCTAAAAAAGAATATCCTAAAAAAGGATTAAATATTAATGCCTGAATAAATCTCTTAATTTTTCAACTACAAGAGATACCATCGTTCGTTTAACGTCTAGTCGTATAGGGCGACCTTCGTAGAAATGTTACCTAGTTAATAGTAACAGATTGGACTAAAGAGTTGAACAGAAACATTGGAATAACCAAAAAACAATCTCGGGTCATCTAGAACACGTTTAAAGTGCTCAAGGTCAAATTTTTAATGCATACCACATTCACTCTCCTCTCTGAGTACCGTCGAATCCCAAATCAATTGGCCATTCAAGATTATACACTCGACGACGATTTATTATAATGATAAATGACCTATAAAAGGTAAGTTGAAAAGCAACAAAAATCAATGTATAATATGGTATGGCTTAAGAAATAAGGGGAATTCAATAATATAGCTCTTGTATAAGAATATTTTAAAATGTTTATAGTAAAAGTCCGGTACTATAAGGTCAATGCACTGGGCATCATATTCGGTAATGTACTGCCTTTTATATGAAGCAATTAGCCTAATTAATATAAATCAATCCTGTTTATACTTACTTTAATAACCCCCTAAAAGCTAAAATGCTTTATAGCATGAGTGTTTTATCTTAATCATTAACTAGACATCAAATATTACTTTGAGGAAAGAGAAGTAAACTTGGATGTTTTTTTTTTAATTCTTAAAAAGGATAATATATTCACCTTTTAATAATAACCGTTTAAATAAAAAAAAAATACTTTCCTACTACTTAAAACAAAGATTTATTTTTACAAAGGAAAATAAAACAGGAATTCCATCAAAAAAGTAGGGAAGAATGAAGAATAATAAAACAGGAGGTTTTATTTTTGTATTATAAAGTTTTCTATAATCAACAATCAAATCATAAAATAAAAGAGGAAGGGAAAAATATAGATAAAAATTTATCCCGCCCCCGGAAATCGAATCCACGGATCCCTGCGTTACTGGTGTAGCACTCTAAATATAAACCACTAATAAACAAAATTATAATTTTTTTTTTTTTTAGTTAGTAATTAATGAGAAAGTGATTTCTATTATTATTTGTACGTCTATAAAAAAAAATTAAAAGCTATTTTTTTTGGAACTAGATTTTCCCCGGGAAAATGACTGTGTAGTTAGATTCGTATTTAAATAGTCAACATTTTTGAACTTTTTTATCAAACAAGGTCAGAACCGTTTTCAAGTTTCTTTTTTAGGGTTTCGTTGAAAACCAAAAATAGAAACCCCTATAGTTTCGTTCCTGTGTATATCTGTCTGTCTGTCACTCTGTACGGTTCCAATAACTTTTGAATCAAAAGAGATAAAAACATGAAACTTTCCAGTATTAAAGATAGTTTTGATGCGCAGACAGGAAAAATATGGCGAAATCAAAATTATCAGCTGTTCAAATTAAAAATGGCGGAGAATTCACGTCACGCGAAAAACAATATTTAAAAAAAAAATTGAGAGGGGTATCAAATGAAAGGTATTGAAGAGCAGATTACAAAAATATATAAACTTGAGGATAGTATTTAATTTTCCACGCCATTTTATCAAACATCAAAATTTTGCTTGACATTCGTTGACACCATACTTTTATTAGGGATGATGGCTATCAAGATAAAGATAGATAACAACATAAATAATACTAACTCAAGCTAATAAAGCAGTCTATGTACTAATAACAGAAAACACGGGAGTTTCTTTGAAAGTGCAAGTAATTATTAAATTATTTAGAATTTGGATGGTAAAAAGAGCAAACACATGGTCATCATGTTGTTTACATGGTCATCAACCCGTCCTGTAATGACCCATTGAGCTGTCGAACAGGACTAAAAACATGGTCATCAGTTTAAAGTATTCTAATGACGAATATAATTAGTGACACCACTTTCAGGAATATGCAACGATCCAGGCATCACACAGACTCTGTACATATTGAAAATTATAATTAATAACCACACTATACTGTTATTCCAAGAGGTGTTACATCAAATTGGGTAATAATTACAAATATGAGATATGGGGACTCAGTAGGGCAAAAGCGCTATTTGAAATACTGATCTATCAGAAATAAAAATCAACCATAAACTTAAGATTATTTCTTATTTTATTCATCTTAGATTAACTATAAATACTTAATTGCAAAAGTAAAATTTATAATATAGGTACACATTTGAAATTGACTTCTTATCGATCATCAATGTATTTTTTTTATAAATTACATAAACAACATTCTGAACTACAGCACAGCCACATGAAATTATATCAAGTCCTATAGGACATCAAAAAGGGAAATATGTAGTTAACACTGATTTTGTGCCAGCACTCTGAGCTCAAGCTAGAAAAAAAGTTTTGAGAGAGGATAGGTTGACTTAGTTTATTAACGCCAACTTAAATTAGACTGGGTGAGTAAACACGCTAAGTTTATCAGGGATCAGGGTAAAATTAATAATTGTTGCTCCATCTTAAATATTTTAGTGATGAAGGAGGTGCTGAACCAAATGTAGTGGGAGGCATACTGTCTTGGCCTTATAATTCAATAGTAATGCATGGGAATTAGGGAAAGTTTGATCTCAAAAACTTTCTGGGGATGTACTTCATAAGTAGTCAGTAGTACAGAGCATAGTTAATTTTTCATTTTAATTACTTCTCCATGTTCAGTTAAAATAGTCTGAATTTTATAAATAAAAATATTTTAAACCGTTTTGTTGTAGGGGAGAGAGACAAAACACGACTTTTTTGGGAACAGTTCCTCATAAATTTAGAGCTAAAAGTTATAAGGGTATCATTGTCATCGAAATTGGGTAAATATGTTAGGCTCTATGCACATGCACATTGAACAGACATTATTTTATTTGATTAATGAACAGACATAACGCAAGACCGATATTTATTATTGGATTAAAACCTATTATATTTAGGAAATTGACTATTTATTTATTTTTTAAACAGCTTATTTCCATGTGTGCTTAACTTACACGTAATTATGCCTTGACTGTTTATTCAGTCATTCTTTCTTTTTCTAGGGACCAGATATTACTGATGAAGAACACCGTTTTCAACTTAAACAATAAATCTACTCTAGAGGTACTCAAAGTTGGTGGAAAAAATTAAGCTCAATACACTTAAAAGATGAAGAAACCAGGACAAACTATCAAACTATTGGGGACATCAGGATTATGCTTTTTTAAACTAGGACTGTTGTTGCCAAACCGGGATGATTGATTGATTTATTGCACTTTCAAAATAAATATACATACATACATTTTATACATATTAAATAAATACTATAAACTACTATGATAAGCCTACTTATTATTGATAACAAGTCCCAATGCTATCTTTCAACTTCAATTAAACCTTATTATTAATTAGTATGTAAGGATTTTTAAATTTTAGTATAAGGAATCACTCCATTTGATTACTACATCTTATTAATGTTTTGGCTGACGCTGACAGCACAGGAGAAATTAAACATTTGATTAAATTATTGGAACAGTATTAAAGGAGTTATTTATTTATTTTTTTGTTTTTCTAAAATAATATTTCTTAGTTTCTTTTACACAGAGAATTTCAGGCAGGGTCTATCACACAAAGCATACTAAGTAAAATTTTAGAACATAATTATATTCATCATAAAAATATTTAGAGATAAAATTATATAAAATCAATCTGGGTATTAACATAAGGCACTTTTACTTTTAACAAGGAGCAGATGTAATTTAATAATGGCGCCATTCACTTAGAAAGGTTATTCATAACTGTAAAGATTGTGCTCGCTTTCGTGCTGGAGGGCGATTCTGTAACTTTGAAAACTCCCTTTTCATGTTGTTACATATCAAAAAGTTGATATGAAGATGCGCGCGCAACCTGTCAAGTGAATCTGTAACTTTTGTATGTTGTTATATAAGGAGAAATTGATATATAAGGTTTGATAAATAGGAACTTGAAATTGTTGTTGATATAATTTGTCAGGTTATGTTGTTATATATCAAATGCTAAAAACCAAAACAAAGTGACGCCATTATTGATGTTTTCATTCACTTTTCTTGTTTTCTGACTGAAATAACTATTTTCTTCGACAAACGTTGTTAAAATTAAACACCTCTTTTAAATTGTAAATTTTATAGATAAAAGAAATTAATTTAAAATTATTTTATTTTATTAAATGATCTTATCTTATTAAATTATATCATTTTATTAAACGATTTTAAAGATAAAAGAAATGAAGATCAACTAGTTTTTTATTTTTATTTTTATACACCTTTAAAATCCATCAAACATTGAATAAAATTGACTGAAATAAAATTACTATAAAATGGCCAATAAAAAGGACGCTGTCAATCCGCAGTTCAGTATACAGCCACATATAGCGCTGGCATCACTTTTCAGATTCACTACATTATATAACAACACTTTGATATATAGCGAGGTTTGATATATAACGTCACTGTGGATATATATAAAAAAAAGTTACAGAATCGCCCTCCTGTTACAGCTTCACCTGTAATTAGAGATCTCCCCACCAATAGAGTTACACCGAACCAACCTTTTTTAAATTGTGGTCTTGATCTTGCTAATTTAATTAATTTTAATTAATAATTAATTAATTAAACTGAAAAGGGTGAATGTATGACATCAAAATTATTATGTAGTCAAACTGCATGAAAAATAAAAACTATTTTCTCTACAATTGTTTAAGAAAATAGGAAAATTAAAAATTCTGCAAGGGATAAAAAAAAATACAGGTTTAAGAGCTTTACAGGTTAAAATTTAGAAGATTAACTAAAAAAAATTCTCATGGAATAGAGAAGGTTGTAACACAGTCAAAAATATCTTAAAATATATGCTTTTTTGCAAATACAGTAGAGCCTCGATAAGAAGTGTCTTAAGGGGATAAGGAAAACAGTCTTGTTATTGAGGAATTATAGTTTGACGTTTAAAATTCCAAATATTAGTTTGAAAGAATATACCCATGGGTTAAGTAGAAGATATACTAGATTTTTAGCACAGTCCATAAAGTTTTAATAGTTTCCTTTGTCAGCTGTCCTTATATTAATAATTAATTGTGAGTCCAAGAAGTATTAAAAAAACCTAAACAATCAAAGTCAAATGACCACAACCTAATCAAATCACTATTTGAAAAAAGGATATTACATAAAATATTTTTTTCTACATTTTTAATATCCACTTCCTTAAAATCAGCAAATATTTACTGCTAAAGTAGGCCATAATAAAGCTATTTAAGCTATGACGAAATGTATAACTTTTAAAAAGTTTTAATACTCATAACGAAACATTTGGCAAAGTTTGTAGCTACATACATTGTAGCTACGTTTGTACAACGCTTATTTCTGTAGCAAATTTAATTAAACACTTAAGTTTGATTATGTATCAATCAAGATATTTTCTTAAAAACTCATATTTTTACCTAATTATTAGGTAAAATCAGTGCATATATTCATTTAAGTCGCAGTAAGTTTTCTTTTAAGTTAAGAAAGTTAATTATCATAATTCATTCTGATGTTTTTGATTATTCAGGAACTTCAACAATCTTTTATCAAATAAAATTGTGAGACTGTTTATTAAATGTAAATTATATACAATAAAATCAACAAGGGTATTAAACCTTACCAAAAGGTTTGATTTGTGGACAAAGGAAATTGTAATAAATAATATTATACAATTTCTTTACAGTGTCATTCACCTTCAAAAGAAAGTAAAAATAAGATTTCTTTTTTTTTAACAAATCAATACCAAAATATTTATCTTCAAATTAAAATAAAGATTTATCTTCAAATTAAAATAAAGATTTTATTTCATGAATAAAATAAACCTATAGTTCATTTTGCTCTCGCTTTTTAACTTAGAAAAATAAATATTTCTTGTGACTTCCTTAGTATAGTATATGTTAAAACCGGTAATATTCTTTCTTTTCATGAAGCATCAATCACATGCAATACAAATGAAAATACGGCTGATCTTGAAACATTATTGGTGACTAGAATAAAGAAATCGTTACTGCAAATATTATTTTTAAGCACACACAAAAGTGATTTCTTAACCACACTACCATTTTAATAAGCAAATTAGTTTAAGAATGTTGCCTCTTCACATAGTATACTGCGCTTAAAAGTTTTTTGCTAATGCACATGCGTCGTACAGTTTGGAACTAGTTTAAAGTGTGGTTGGAACAAACCTATTATTAGACAAATCTTATATTGACAAGGAATATAGTAGGCATGCCTTAAAAGAATTTCAATAAGAAATTAATCTTAAATGTTATAAATGTTGAACACAGACACAGAAATTGGATAAATATGATATAATAATAAAAAATCTGGCTAATCTGCAGTTATCCATACAGTCGAGAATCGCTTGGCGGCCCAATTTCGCACTTAAGAGATTATATCCCTTAGTCAAAAGAGTTCATTTTTTAAGAGTTATACATTTGAAAGATTATATCTATCTAATTAATATATTTTAGAGGTGATATTCCTTTGTCCAAACAATACATTCGATTTAGGGAACATTAATTTTCTAACCTCTTTTCCTAGGTGGCTGGATAACTGCAGATTTACCAAAAATCGACTACGGGGTACCTCAGAACTTTTCCTCATTTAATGTGGGTAACAAAGTAAATTAGGTAGGGTGTGGCAAGATTTTACTTGGTTACCCACCGTTTGTTTACATTATTGTGTTAGACATTTTTTTAAAATTAATTGACAATCTTAAAAGGGGGAATGTTCAAATGTTTCCTTGGGACAAAGGAACATCACACTTCTGTAATTAGAAATGACAATATCCGTTAGTCTAACTATCTAGTAAGACAAAGTAACCTTTAATCCAATAAGTTCTGAACAAAACAATAGTTCACTTGGATTTAATAATAAATAAAAAATGGTGGGTAACAAAGTAAAAGAGTGCCACTTAAGTGGCTTATTTCAGAGGCCACTGCTGCTTCGCAGCAGGAGAGGCCAGTACTTGGGTTGGTCAGTAATTGGAATGGTGACCGTTCGGAACTAACTGATTTATTATCATTCTTCAAAAAAAAACCTTATTTTTATACCTATATTTTATTTTTTGGCGGTATTTTGACAGATGTAAACAAACTTTGACATCATCAAAATTATCACACTAATAAATAATTATATTCGCTTATAACTTTTAAACTAGTTAATGGTATTTTATAGGTTTTTTTATATATATATTTGTTCCTTAATTTTTTCCGGTTCCAACAATATGCCATAAGTCAACAACCTATTTATACTTTCGGTATTTATTATTAACCGTCAAAGTTTAAAAATTCAAAAAGTGATAATTGCAAAATGGCGGCTAATATGAAAATTAAATTTAATAGGCTTGCTTGTCAAACAGAGAGGTACATTTGTGCCACATTTTAACTCGATTAGGACCATTTTCAATTTATTAAATTTTTTTTAAATATTTGCTGGCTCAGCAAACTAGGTTCAAGATGGAAGAAAGTTGATTTTCCGGGCGGCACCACTACAGGTAAGGACTGATTTTTCTGCCAAGATTCAACTCTCTAGGTTAAAGACCTTGGGCGCTACGATGATAACATACACACATACATACAGACGTCATGCTGGAAACCACTCAGGAGGTCTTAAAAACGGCACTTGTTTACTTGGGTACTACCTCCAATTCACCGCAAAAATTAGGTGAATTGGTTTTAATCTATCAGGGTTGACTTATATTGGTCAACTCGGATGTATTAATAAGCGTTTCTTTCATAAAAAAACGTATTTTTTTCATTAAATTTTTCTTTATACTTGTATGTATAGAAAAAAAATAAGTTATTTTATGTTAAAGAAAAACTTCATAAATATTTATAAAACGTACGTGAATCTTCATCTTTCTTCCACCTACATATTTCTTTCAAAAGATTAAAAACGTGACTTCTTTCAATTTTCTTCTCTAAAGAAAATCACTGATCCCAAAATACATTGACTAAATGTCCCTTTGTCTAACTTAATGATTGGACTAATGGATTATGTCACTTTTTGTTATACATAAGTGTGATGTTCCTTTGTCTCAAAATACATTGGACTAAATGTCCCTTTGTCTTATTTGATTGTTAGGCTAACAGATATAGTCACTTTAAATTACAGAAGTGTGATATTCCTTTGTCACAATGTACATTGTACAAAATTTTAAATCTTTTACTTACGCTGGAACCATTGAAACATCTCTCACTTTGTCATTCTTTCATTCAGTAATATGGCTTGTTTTATATTAATGCCTCTGAGGTTATCCACGTCTTTTTCTTTGCAATCGTACTTTTTTCCAACTTTTCAGATTTTATTTTATTTGAGAATGAATTATGTAATAAAAATGATTTCTTTGACATGTCATTGTCATTTCTGTTAATACTTTTTACATTAATATTTAAAAAAATAATATAAAATTAGTTGTCATGGGTATGTACCCAACTAAACTCTTGCCCTATAGCACCTTATTTACTTGGGTACATACTTATTGGTATGTACCCAAGTAAATAAGTACCTTAAAAACACCCATAACAGATAATTCCATTGAAATCTCGAAAAAAAAAATTTTGGTGAAAATAATACTTTTCCTACTATAGGTAGTGAGGAAAAGTAAAAAGGGGCTCATAGAGTGGTAACATTAAAGCGGTGGATATTGATAACTAAATAAATTCAAAATAATAAAGTTAATTGGCAAGATAAGAACTAAAGGTAAACATTTAACCACGAGAAAAAGGATAAATGATAAATTTAGCTACAAAAAAATACTATGATATTATCAGAAAAAAAAATTAGAATAAATTTAAACTGTTACCACATATGCACCTGTTATCAAAGGTCTTTACTATCAGTAACTAGTTTAACTGTCTCTGTGTTACTTTTAGTTTTATAAAATCAAGGCTATCGAATTAATTACATTCCTTATTTACCATTGGCTGTGTACAGTTGAAGCAAACATTAATAATTGATACATACAATTAACTTTCGTTAATCCAAATTGGGATAGAACATGTTTTTTGATAATTCAAATTTTGTCAGCCTATCCCAGGATACAACAAGTTGCAATTATCCTTCTTGATAATACCAATTCTATAATTCAATATTATTATCGAGTCCCTAGGGTTTGGGATGAATCTCTAAATAAATATTATTTATTTTAACTATAAATACATACTAAGTTTTAATTATGTACATAAATATACTTTAACTGTGTCAAAATTATGTAAGTACTACAATTGTCATAAGATTGCTTTACCATTATCAAAGACTATATTATTACTAGAATAATTATTGAAGTGAATAGTTTTAACCCTACTTTAAAGAGTACATAAGATTATCCCAGGTTAAATGTATGTAATCAAATGCAGTTTCAAAGTAATATTTTTAATTCTCGAACAAATCAGAAGAAAGGATAAAAAAAAATTATAATAAATGTAGGTCAAATCTAATAACCTGAAATAGCTAAAATTATGTATACTTAATCTCTGTGGAAATTTCTATTTCCCTATTTTGCAGTTAAAACTATGTCAATGACCTCGCTCAATCTAAAATCAAAAGCCAACAAGTGAAATTTTCCCATAAAAGAATCGTTCCTTTAACATTGTTTTAAATAGACTGTAATAGAATAATATACTTTGTAAATGGAGAGGAAGTAAATGACTTAATATGTTATCAGTAGGTTGTGAACATAAACAAGTTTATTACAAAGGTGAATGTAATAATGGAGTGATTTAACTTGTAATTAGTCAAGACTGCCACTGGAGTGCAGCACCTACAAGGCTACTCACATCAACTTCCCCCTCCCCAGACCACCTACAACACTACATACTATGTTATGTTGAATGTTGACAAAGATTAGGAATCCACTTAACTACATAATGTACAACTAAACCTCAATGCAAATGGACCATGATAATTGTTTTAAAATCATGCCCTAAATAAATTACACCAACTTTCAACTTAAAATTGAATAAAGGAATTATTATAAAACTAAAAAATGTAGCAACTGTATAAGTAGAAATTATAACCCACTTTTCATTTATATATTAAGTTATCTAGTATATTACACAAATATGCAACAATTATAGTGAATTACTACAATTATTTTCTTCACACAATAATATGTAAATGATAACCTAGCAGAAGAGAAATGTTAAGGATACTAACGAAGAAAAATTTAATACGTTGGATCTATAAAGCAATTTTATGCTCCTGAAGTAAACAATAAATATTTCATTTCAATCCATTAATAATTTAATTTACGATACAACACATTATTATATTTTTCCTAGGAGTAAATGGTAATCAAATCAAAAATTACTAAAATTTGACCCAAATTGTTTAATAACTAAATAAATTGTTTTATTACTGAATGTCCTACTGTCATAAAACTTTTAATTTGATTTAACGTTCTCAAATAAATTAATAATTGTAATTTTTAACATTAGATTCATCATTTTATGCAATCCCCTGTTAAACTACTAATGTTAAAGTGATTGCAATCACTCCTGTTTAGCCAGTAAATGAGGATGATGATTTATTGTTTCTTTTTGATTCAAGAAAGAACATTTATATCAAACCATAGATTTTTTTCAGAGGTTAAAATGTGATAACATTAAACAACCAATCTAATTAAATAGATTAGTTACAGATGAGAATATTATTGATTGGATAATGCCAACATTAAGGTATAGACAATTTCTCATATTGCTAAAAATTGTTTATTTTTATGTCACGTATCATTTTAAACCATTGAAACTGCAAACAGAGAGTAAACAGTAAAAGAGATTGATACTAGTAAATTTGGTATAGTTGTTAAAATTTAAAGAACACGAACTTAGCTAAAGGTAACAGCCTAGTTTAGGTTTCCTCATTTCAAACACTGGGTATAACGCATTAATAAAATAAACAAATTCGTTTTATCTTATAAATAAGATATTTGGGAAAATAATGCAATAGAATAAAATGAGAGTAAAATTTAAAGCGAGTAAAATAAGGGAACGGCAAGCGACCGACATTGAAAAGCAATCTTGTTTCTCATGGCTAGGTAGGTAGGTACTGAGTAAAAGGCTACGTATTTATTTTTAAGGTTAACCAGGCAGAGACTAGTAAGACGGCATTCGATACCAGAAACAAATTAATTAAACAAACAATACTTGAATGAAATAAACCTAGGTGTTGTTTTAACAACAACTATTAATACGAAACGGGACGTAATCAAAACAGTGTAATGAGAAAGAACGGCGATGTATACCATAAACATTGTGACATTATTTTCACTCAAGGCTAAACTAACTCAACCTATATCTAATCGGGATTCGGCATTAAAGAAGCACATAATAGGCTTAATTTGGTACAAAGAGATAGATAAATGCCGAATTATTGAGACTAAGGTAGCAATAAGAGGCACTGAAACAAGTAATACATAACGCTTCCCGATGTAAAGTGAAAATATATAATCAAAACCGATCTAGGCTTCAATCCATTGCAAACTCCAGATTATTCTGGAGTCACAAGAACATATTAAACATAGTTATTCTCTTTGAACTAAGTATTTCATTGGGTTTGGACGGAATATGGTTATTACGAATGTATTACAAAACTAGGCTAGTGTAGGAAAGCTGCTAAACTTACCAGAGCAAAAAAATTCGTATGACAATCCTCCAAGCTTGCCCCGTTTGTCTGATTATTTGGATTCGTCATGCTTTATCCATTTTCGGCGAATAATTCCGAACCACTTTTCACAAAATAACACTAATTAAAACCACTAAAAACCGAGTTACTTGAGATCCATTGAGAAGGGTTTTCTCCTTCAATGGCGACTGGAAAATGGCGGATAGATAGGACAACAAGCGCAGCTGTCCGGCGCATTCTATTGGCCAATATTGATCACGTGGTGTTTAGCAATAGTTATGGCTGCTCTTATAAAACATGTGTTGTCGAATTCGGGAGAAAATATTCTTAAATTATCAATAATTAAGTGTTCAAAAGTAAGTAAAACAAAAAATAAATATTCTTTAATGAATTCTATAACATTATTTCGGGAAAAAATATCAGGGTGGCCCCCCAATTTCGAATGTAATTCAAGTACTGGAAGAGGTTTTGATAAGCCGATTTGACCGATGACTTAAATTTTGATATACTTTTTTAGGATCAAACCAGAAATTATGGAATTAAACGCCACTATAAGCAAAAGGTCTACAAAGTTGAGATGCCTGCTCATCGAGAATTGAAATCCACTGAAGATTCCATTGCTGCCAGAGGGTAATAAATTCTGCTTCCCCACTTTAATGAATTTGTGTTACCGGCTATTATATCTCTTATCACAGTAAACTATAGAAGCGTTTTTTTACTTAAAATATTTATGTGAACTGTTATAAAAGGTCTTGCGAACCTTTCTAGATTGTATTTTTTACAAGTGCACTTTGTAGAATTGTTTTTAAGTCTAATACCGTACAGACTAGTTACTGTCATATCCAGGTGAATTAATCTTGAAGATTTAAAAAATCGAAAATCAGGTGACTTTACTGTTATGTAGCTTATTAAGTTAATAAGTTACGATATAGAAGCTATTTTAATTTTTTAATGACTTATTTCTTGTTGAATATACAACCTATCTATAAGAAGGGAATAATAGTAGAATGCCATTCTCCCAACTTACATTCTTAGAACTATTCTTTGATTAAATAGAAGGTAAATTCGGATTGTACATGACCCCACTTGGAGGTTAGGTGATAAAATCCTGCATATTAAATTAAAAACCTTAATTTTGTGTACCCTTGAGTTTTTAATAGCCGCTCCGCACCACTTTGTGGTGCTCCGCTCATTTTCTGAAGAAAAACAACCCTTCTGTATATAAACCAGGTAGAGGTCCAACTCGAAAAAAATTCTGGGTCACGTACAATCCGAATTAGCCAAATAGAATTATCTTATAAGTTAAAGTCTTATAAGTAGACTCAATCTATATATTTTCTATCTAGACACCTGTGGGGAATGAAATTAGTTAATTTGATGAAGCCTATATCTTTTGAAGGAGACATGTCTTAGATTTTGTGAATAATGGCATTTCTGACTCATTGCACTTTTGGGAGTTGCTTACTGTGAGGTACATAACGGCAGTGGCAGTAAAAGGTTTAGTTGTTTTAACACATCACTTGAGAATAAAACTTGCAATTAGTTTCATAAGTTCAGGATTAACGAAATCTGTGATGAAATCAGAAATCACCTTCAAAAGATCTGGGCGTAATCAAAATCTGTGTGTTTTAAACAAGATCTAGTAGTGCCAGAGTTCACCTCTTATTTAGATTTCTTATTATTATTTATATTTCTTATTATTATTATTTCTTATTAGACCTCTTATTTAGAGTTCACCTCTTATTTATATATATATATATTTTTATTTATTACCTGTTAACTAAATGTATTTTGCAGTTTCTTAAGATGTCAGAAGGATTACACGCCACCTACAGACACTGAAGCTAGGATTAAAAAGTTGTTTCAAGAATTCGTTGGCTCTATTGATAAATCTGTTGCTCTTTCAGACAATCCTGACAAACGGTTTCAACTATTTGATCAATGCTTCAAGGAATTCAATCATAGCATACCCAATTCTATCCTTCACACTATTAATTCTTATGGTAAATTATTTTCTTATAATTGATATTATATGTAACTAAAAGAGTAATTTCAAATTTGTGCTGATTAACATATCTGTCAACCATTGGTAACTATAGATTTGCTTCCAAATGCACTTCTACAATATGCATATTATGAGTTATGACTTCTGACACTCAGATTGCCCAGCCTATGCAAAAGAAAAAATTAAGCCACTAGGAGGTTATCGTTATCATAAGGACCACGCCCCTTTACTAGTGTCATTTCTGTAGGCCCTTTAAGAAAAAAAAAAATACACTAAATTGTATAATTATTTTATTAAAAAAATCATGATAGCCTTGCAACTATCAGTCTGGTAGATAACCTCCGCTTACATATTAAAGAAGTGAAATAATGTAATTTGTATATAGGTTTGTTCTAACTAAGCATTAAATTGTCCACCGTCTGGGGGATCGTCACGGGCGGGCCCTATAGATAATAAGCAGTTCCAACCCAACTTGTGGCAGTTTCGTACAGTGTACCACCCTCCAAGTGGTTCCAACCCACACATGGAGGGCGATTCTGTAACTTTTTTGATATATATCCACAGTGACGTTATATATCGAACCTCGCTATATATCAAGGTGTTGTTATGTAATGTAGTGAATCTGTAAAGTGATGCCAGCACTGTATGTGGCCGTATACTGAACTACTGATTGACAGCGATCTTTTTATTGGCCATTTTATAGTAATTTCAGTAAATTTTATTCAATGTTTGATGGATTTTAAAGGTGTATAAAAATAAAAACTATTTGATTTTCATTTCTTTTATCTTTAAAATCGTTTAATAAAATGATATAATTTAATAAGATAAGATCTTTTAATAAAAAAATTAAAATTAATTTCTTTTATCTATAAAACTTAAAATTTTAAAGGAGGTGTTTAATTTTAATAACTTTTGTCGAAGAAAATAGTTAAAGTGTTAAAATGTGTGTGTTAAAATAGTAAAAGTGAATGAAAACATCAAGAATGGCGTCACTTTGTTTTGGTTTTTAGCATTTGATATATAACAACATAACCTGACGAATTATATCAACAACAATTTTGAGTTGCTATTTATCAAACCTTATATATCAATTTCTCCTTATATAACAACAGACAAAAGTTACAGATTCACTTGACAGGTAGGCACGCATCTTCATATCAACTTTTTGATATATAACAACATGAAAAGGGAGGTTTCAAAGTTACAAAATCGCCCTCATGGATCGGTTGCGAAACCATTTATTGAACAGTCCTAGCAATCCTCTGACAAACCCAAGTACTAATTTGTACAAAATACGCTTATACTGCATGTGAAGTACACACGTGTCTACCAGGAAGGGTTCTTTTAATGGTACAAATTAGATTCAGAAACCTGTTCCAACCTGACAATGATTTTATTACAATAAAATGTTAGCTCTAGTACATAAAGCCTGTCAACAATACTTGAACAATCTGCAGGACAGTACATTTAGGGGGGTTGAAACAAACCTTAATTGACAGTTACATTTTATTTAATTACCAGGTTTAATGCTGAAAAATTAGGGTTTCTCAAGTTTGATTAGAGCAGTAAACAGCTTTCAATGTTGGAGTACTCATAAAAACTTATAATAATTTTTATTTATTTCCTCTTTTTAGATGAAGTGTTGAAGTATTACTTGACGCCTGTAAACACTACTTTACCTTTAGATAGATTTCGCAGCGCCGATCTACCCCCGAATTTACATATCCAATATGAGCCGCTTAGATTCCATCCAGGTAACATTTAAAAATTATTTTACTTAATAATAATTCATGTGTGGGGTTGTTTCTCCTATTTTATCATAAAGTAATGTTGGGAAAAATTAGCTAGTAATTTCAATGCATTTGACTCAAAACCTTATTATAAAATGGTCAAATGTAGTCAGTCATCTAAATTAAAAAGGCCTACATTTTTCCCGTTTAATTTACAAAGTTTAACTAAAATCATTGGAACCATGTATTTAAATAATAAAATAGTTTTGGGGGGCAGTGGCCTCAAATTTAGAGCTTAAATTATGTCTGATTGTAAAATAACCTTAGGATATGTTTTATCTAAACATGTGTACCAAATTCAATCATAACTTGTTTTACTTTTGGGTGGTTTAAAGACGGACTGCAATTTGGATTGAAAATAAACCCAGGTTAAGTTCCGGTTTACACAATATTAGGTTAATACAGGATTTGGGATTGGTCACTTTACATATCTTCATGATGTAATCATTAGTGTGCATCATGTCTCACTTATCTAGAAATCAAAACCACCAGATTTTATAGGAGTTGCAAGTACACTAACTATCCAACAGCACCAATTTTCTTGTTGCGTATAACAATACTTACTTTTTTTTGGGTTCAGTCAATATCACAAACAGGTATTTCTATCTTTATGGCCTTGGACCTGGACCTAATCTCTTTATTTTGTTGATGTATTATGATGGTGATTGACATTAATATCAGGCATTTATTTGTCATAATAACAAGGCTTTAACCATCTCATAAATATTTGCTACAGCATTCATATTTTATCAAACGAATTATATCTTTGTTTTAGATGAGGACATGAAATTTGATGGGCAGACAGCGTTCCCTAAAAGTAACACTCTAGTGACAGGCTTGAGAACCAGAAAGAAATATAAAGGTTTAAAGGTTGTTGAGGGTTGGCCTGTAGATTAAACTATTGTTTAAAAATTTATAATAATTCTCAGAGACTGACTGTATTGCTACTTACAGAGGCATTGGAAATTGGAATACATCTGTAGGCACACATCTAAAAAGAATTTGATTAAGAAAGAACACTTTATCTAACTCTTTTTGGCTTTTCCCATGTGCAATGTTATCCAACTTAATATTTATTTTTTCCCCCCTTAAAGTCTCTGTAATAATTTTTATTTACTAATAATATTATTTCTCCTTCTTTCATGGAAGTACTTGTTTTAAATTACTTTGTCCATAAGGCTTTATCTTATTCAGTCCTTTTTGAGCACTGAATAAGATTGTTTTGTCTTAGGTGGCTCAATCTTCTTAGAATGTTAACAGATTATACCCAGTATCAGTGTTATATCAGAGGATATTGTTTATAAAATTTAATATACTTTTACCAGTTTGTAGTATTTAGTTTATCAGTCAGTTAATAGAGATTTTATGTTTCTTAGTACTTGCAGTTGTTGATGAACTTCATTAAGTTATTATTTTGTAAATAAGTATTATATTTGCTGTAAATAAAAATAAATGTGCATTGATTATTTCTTTCTATTTTACTATTTTTAATGTTATGCAAATCTTTTAAACATATATTCGTTTTATTTACAAGTAAATATGAATTACATCATTACAAATACTTAATCTATAAAATACTTTTATAACATTAAGAATTAAGAAAGTTACCTATTTTGTTAGATATAGTTCTAGTTCAAATCTGAGGGAACTCCCTGACAGTTATGTATGTCTCTTTTTTAGGTAGGGCAACATTTTGCTCGTGTCCAGCTGACCCGATGAGGGGAAGGGGTGCTAGCTTATCCTAGATTTGGTGATTTTGCCTTAGGATATGATTTTTCGAAACCAGTATGCCAAAGTTCAAAAAATTAAAAATAATATTAAAAACAAAAATAAACAATTAAGGGGAAATGACAGAGAAAAAAGAACTTTCCTATTTCAGCTTTCAAAAACAACCAGCTTAGACATTCTACTTAAAACTATCACTCTACATGTAAATGCTGTCAGTCATGTATCGCTCATGCTTTAGGTTATAATTTAACTCTCTTCTTTTAAGATCTTTGACGTTTTTCTCCAATATATGATCATCATGAAATGTTCAACATAGTTAATAAATTAGAATTAAAAAATTAAATATAAAAGAAATTAATTGATATCGGGGTATTTTTGAGGTCCGTCAGGACTTTATTATTACATCATAAAATAATCTTGTCAAAATCGATAATAACCACTCAATCGGGACACCTGGCAACCCTATTTTTATGAAATTTACTGGTGGTACCAAAGTACCAAGTAGAATTGGCTCTGTATCAGGTATTTTGCAATGAAAGGTTGGTGATATTAGATTAATGTCATGGATTATGAATTTTATTTAATTATTACTAGGGGGCTCTGCCCCCTACTCGCTTCGCTCGTCAACCCCCGAAAAGATGTGGTAACGGCTGCTGCACGGCCGACGTGGTATGAGAAGGGAAGTAGTATAGTTATGGAACATGAGAAGGGAAGTAGTATAGTGGCTGAGGTAGTAGGAAAGGCGCAACTACTATCTACTTTCCTTTTCTCGCTGACAATATAATATACCTACTCTCAAGTTCTGCCTTACAGGCTTTCCTCTTCTCAGACGAATATATATCTCCCTCAGTCTGTCTACACAGTTAGTATTATGTCACTCTCCCTTTTCTCCCCCGGACTCATTCCTCTTCTAGAGGGGTATCTCCTAACGCACTCTACACTCAGTGAAGTATGTCAATCTCACTGAACTCGTTAGTTTACAAAACTTTTTTAATAATATAGATAGATAGAAATATCATTCCCGACTCAGTAATATTGTGATTCCTGAACATAGTTTGTTAATAATACTTTGAGCTTATATCAAGTTTTTAACAGCCTTAAAAATACTTTCTATTGAGGGTATTTGATATTACATCTTTCAAAATCATCAACCAAAAAAATTCAAATGACACCTACCACATACTATATGCAGTGAGGAACCATCAAAGGAATCAGTAAATCATTTTTAAGATAACTCTTTGGTAAGAATTGTTACTCTTTTATCAGGGCTTTCTAGCCAACCTCTTACATATTTTTTTTTTTTTTTTTTTTTTTTTTTTTTCCAAGGTTGTAATTTAATCATAGACTAATTAAAATAAAAGGATTACTCTGATTTAAAGTGATATTAGGGGTCCAAAAAGAATAATTTTTCAAGGCTTTCGACAATAATAAATGATTATTTAATTTATTACTCTCCAAGGTTAAATTAAAATAGTTTATTAAATGGATAAGCCCCAAGTTAGGTAACATCTTAACTAGTCAGTCTTTCTGGAGATGTAATTTGATTAACTTTTTAGATAAATTTAAAAATTTATATAAGTAGGTAGCTTAATTTTTAATGCATTGTTAATATAAACAGTTAGTGTAAAATGCATATATCATATTTACATCACAGATAAGCATGCCTGTTTTAAACAAACAACACAACCATTATTTTGAGAAAATTATGAATAAGGGATAGAATTAATAAAATGCATAAATAACGGTAGTAATTAAATTATATAAATTAAAAAAATATTGCATTTGTGTAACAATGATGTGCTTAACAAACAGGCAATTGGACAAATAGCCAAAAAAAAAAAATAAATAAATAAATAACATTATAAATTAATGGAACTAGCTAATTAGAAATTGATTGTGATAAATGTGTGGAATTACTGAATTAATTTAAAACTAGGGTCATTATTATTATTGACCTACATAATATAATGGAATACTTCTGTTCTTTGTTTTTATATGTACAAAAAAAAAAAAAAAAAAAATGCAATTTACAATATAAAAACAGGTAGAATTATTGAAGCGTCATAAAAATTATTTCATTTAAATCACAAACATTGAATTTTTCTGCCTCTTCTCTAAAATGCCTTTTTCTTTTGTGCTGTTGAAATCTTTTTCCAAAGATGCTATTTGGAAAATTTGAAAAAACTCTTCTTTATAGTTCCTTTACTTTCTCCAGGCTAAAAAAAAGTGTAGCATACATTAACAATAATTAAATGTGATAAATAAACAAGTAAATATTAGTTATATAAATATTGGCCATAAAACTAAATCATACTAAAACTTCTTACAAGAGCCAATTTAAAAGAAAAAGTGTATTCTTAGTCACTTGCAGTACAATATCTAACAGTGGTTTAATAATAATTAAAGCAAGTCATAAAGTTGAAGAAATATGCACCTTGATGCTTTAGTAAAAGTTGACCTGTTTTAGTCAACATTTGAAATTTGAAACATAATATTATGCTTCATTAATTTATGCAGATGCTTAAGTTTGTTGGACAAAGCTATAAGCTTCATATTTATAATAATTTGCTTTTTAGGACAGGAAAGACTTATAACTTCATATATTTAAATGGATACATTTTTATAGTATAACCTATAACCAACACAAGGTACTTAATAATTTAAAAAAAAATAAATAAAAAATTGCGAGTGTAGCATGCTTCCTACATTCAACGAAATATGCTCTGTGTGTGTCTGAAACGTACGACGATAAAAGTTGACCGATTTTGATGAAATTTGGTACACATGTTCATTTTCCCAATGCTCAGGACGAGTTCATTTGACAACGTTGTCTGTCTAAGCGTTCGTGCGCAACCCTCGCGTAAACGTGCGCATCAAAATTAAAATTGGAATTTTAGGACGGGAAAAAATTCTAACTTTATTTATTCGATGAGACGAACATTTTTTGCAAATAACCTTTGTAGTAAAACCAACAGCGAAACCGCTATAAATTATTAAAGATTGTTAAAACTATTACAGCGTACCTATAACGTTTTAAGTAAAAAAAAAACAACGTTTTTACCGATATCTTACGCCGCTGTACAACTATCATACCCTTTATCTATCAACTCATAAATCATGATTATCTATCTGATTTTTCAATATTCAATACATTTTATTACATTACAATACGCTCGCTTCAATGATAGAGCCACGCAATGCGTAGTAATATCTTACATTTTAAAACAATGAATCATCTAAAGCAAAGGCTGGCAACCTGTCTATAAGGGCGTTAAACATGATTCGAAAATCACTGAGGGCACATCATAGGTTTAAAAAGTAGCAAAGGCCTAAAAACATTGCAAGATTCAATTACATCTGCTTTCCAGATTTTGCTTTTATACTTTTCATTTTGGATATTAAAAAGGGTTAAGTTAGTCATTTTAACTAACAAAACCCACATTATCTAAGCTATTAACAATAACACTAGCCCAAGCAATGAAGACCCAAAACAGGGGTAAAAAAAACAACATATGTAGTTCTAGAAATCGGATATACATGTTCACAAGGTGTTCCTGTCGAACATACTAAAAGTACTTAGTGGTAGAAGGTGAGCTTACACTGTAATATTGGTTTTTAAGTAAGCTCAAAAAATTAAATAAATTAGAAAATATTGGATAATAAAAGCAAAACATTAAACTGACACAAAAGCTGGAAAATATAAGGAATGATTTTGCCTCAGGACCCTAAAAAAGAAAGAATTGAAGTAGACCTAATTAGTATTTATGTATGAGGTACTCATAGAGAATTTAAATTGTGTTAGGAAGATCCTGAAAATCTGGCTCAACAGGTACCAGTTTACATAAATCCTTAAAAGGTTAATGAAATGGCTAATAGTCCAGTCACGAGAGGTTCAAAAAGAGGGTCCACCGTGCATTTGGTGCAGTAAATGATTTTATTTTTTTATGTCCTCAGGCATGATTAGGAGACGTCAAATCCAAATTTGCGACCTCCAAATCAGGGCCCATAACTTTTGGTGGGCTAAAAACCACGAATTTTTTGCTCATTTTTCAGGTTTTCGCTTATAACTTGAAAACGGCTGGTTCTGTCGACGAAATGGTTCAGTTCAAAATCAAAGAGCACTAAATTTGCAACAATTTTTATATACCTTATTTTTTCCTAAACCCTGTGCTTTTCGAAGTATGGAGCTTCAAAGATGCAATATTTTTTTGAAAATATAAAAAGTAACATCTTTTCTGGGGACGAAAGGGGTCTATTTTAGTTATCCCTTCCCCACACAGTGATTTTTTGGGTATATCCTACCTATAGAAGTACAAATAACCACCACTTACCAGAACTACTAACCACTAGTAACCAATACTAACCAACAATAAATTAAATTATCGGGTTTTTTTGTTCATCTTTTCTTGTAGAGCACAAAATTTGCAACAATTTTTATATTTCACATTTTTTTCTAAAACCTATATTTTCCGAAATATAGAGCTTCAAAGATGCAATATTTTTTTAATAACTGCAAAACCCAAGTTGTGGAGGCTAGTGGTGGTTATTTGTACTTCTAGGTACTAGGTAGGTTTTACCCAAAACATCACTGAGTGGGAGGGATAACTAATATAGACCTCTTTCGTCCTCAGAAAAGATGTTATTTTTGATATTTTCAAAAGAATATTGCATCTTTGAAGCTCTATATTTCGGAAAATATAGGTTTTAGAAAAAAATGTGAAATATAAAAATTGTTGCAAATTTTGTGCTCTACAAGAAAAGATGAACAAAAAAACCCGATAATTTAATTTATTGTTGGTTAGTGGCGGTTAGTATTGGTTACTAGTGGTTAGTAGTTCTGGTAAGTGGTGGTTATTTGTACTTCTATAGGTAGGATATACCCAAAAAATCACTGTGTGGGGAAGGGATAACTAAAATAGACCCCTTTCGTCCCCAGAAAAGATGTTATTTTTTATATTTTCAAAAAAATATTGCATCTTTGAAGCTCCATACTTCGAAAAGCATAGGGTTTAGGAAAAAATAAGGTATATAAAAATTGTTGCAAATTTAGTGCTCTTTGATTTTGAACTGATCCATTTCGTCCACAGAACCAGCCGTTTTCAAGTTATAAGCGAAAAACCGAAAAATGAGCAAAAAATTCGTGGTTTTTAGCCCACCAAAAGTTATGCGCCCTGATTTAGAGGTCGCAAATTTGGATTTGACGTCTCCTAATCATGTCTGAGGACATAAAAAAATAAAAAAATTTACTGCACCAAACGCACGGTGGACTTCCCCTCGTGACTGGACTATAAGGGATAAAAGAAGGTTGATAAATAATAATTATTTTATTTTATCTAATCAATTTTTTAATAAATCAATTTAATATTTTGTTGTTAATTCCATTTATTTTTAGTTCTTTTTCAAAAGTCGTTACTTAATTTTAATTTAATTGTTTAAAGTATCTACAATATTAATAAACTTTATGGTATAAATATAAAGGTTTACATATGATACGTAAATTTCATAGAAAACCCACAGGAAGGTTTTCTCTTTTCTAACCCACGACCCACAAAATCAGTGCATCGAGCACAAACCTTTGCACAGTTAGTTAAAGACAGAGTGTACTGATAGTGGAATGGGTTCAATATGCGGTGCAGTAATCAGCACCATATGTAACGGAATCCTGCACTATTTGGTGTGGGTCAGCTATGCGCCGGGCCCTAAAAATGAGCCAGAAATAAGCCTTAGTGCTTAATGCATTTTAATAACTTAATTATCCACAACTAATAATTTTTCAAGTATTTTATTTTATATATTGAAAAAAAAAAAATTATATATTTATATTGAAAAAAAAGTACATTCATATACAAATATAATTTCAAATATTTTATATGCATTTTGTACGTACCTAGTCAGTATTCAAAATTATGTAAGTAGTGAAACGGCTTTTTATAATTACTACTAAACTTTTTACCTTTTTAAAAAGAGCAAAATGTAAAATAGAGCAACACTCACCATGTGCCTTGTACCAAATAAAATTTTAGCCTTATCTTCCTCCAATGGAAATCCTTCTTCATTTCCTCTTCTCATTGATTTTATTTGTAATTTGTGTTTAATTGCCTGAAATTTAAGTAATGTTTATAATAATTTTAAAAAAAACACGGTTCATCCCCTCATAGTGAACTATGAAGGTTAAAACATTTTCAAAAAAACATAAAATGTATGATGGTTATGTTTGATTTCTTCTTTATACCCTTGCAACTAAAAGACAGCAAAATAATTAATTGTAAAATTGATATAATCTGAATAGGGAGGGATCAAGACATACCTGAGATACAATAACACTTTTCGAATCACTTTTCATAGCTAAAAGCAGGTCCAGCCATGTCCATGTAACATTATGGTACTCCAAAGTAGGGATAACTAAAGATAGATCTCTAAGATCGCTTAGATTTTTCTCTTTGTTTCCTTTATAGCTTACTTTAACTGGGACCTCTGGTATCTTAATATATATAAATAGCTTATTTTTCTCAGCTCTTTCCTAAAAAATAAAAAAATTGAGGACATTTTTACTTGCAAACATAGAAAATTCATCAACTTATTTTAATTATAATTAACTACTACACAGTCCACCTAAAAAATGCAATATTTTTACTGACCTTCATCTTTTCAACATCATCTTTCCTCTCAATAGGAACGTAAAAGCTTGTTTCTTTTCCTCTACTGTGAGTGTGGCCTTTTTTATCACTCTCATCAGACAAATCAGTATCGTCTGTGTCTCTTTCAGGAAAGCAAAACTTCAACATCGTCTGATAAAACTTCTTAGTCAACTCTGAAGCAAAAAATAAATTACAACTAAGAGAAAAAATAAAATATTCGAGAATAAAACAATTACTATTACATATACAGTATGTCCACAGATAGAGTTGCCTATACGTGTAAATTCCAAAAATTTTCAATTTTCGAAGAAAAGTCACTCTTCATAAAATCTCCTGCTTGTTCTTTAATGAAGATTTATAGTATTACTTTTTGTTCAAAATGTACCCTATACCCAGGGAGTAGAATTTTCTAAATTTGGAAAAGAGGAAACTGGTTCAAATTTTGACTAATCAAGAAAAAAGTATTCTTTATAATTTCTATGAAGGCCGTAGAGAAGAAACATTAAAGAGATTTTATTTAATCGCTCGGCCATAGCCACTGATTCTAAGCATGAACCCCTCAAAGAGCATTGGGTGAAAGCTAGTCTTTATAAAGTATTATGTCCTTTGTTAATTTTACTTTAAGAAAAAGCAATAGATCGATCTATCTAAAAGGAATCTAACTGTAATTAGAGCTCCATTATTATGGTTTGGCACCCAGAGATGTAGATAATACTGTTGGCGGAAAAAGTTGATTTTCCGGGCACGACTACAGGTAATGACAGATTTTTCTGCCAAATTTCAACTCTCTAGGTTAAATACCTTGGGTGCTACGATGATAACACACATATATACATACAGACGTCATGCTGGTCTCAGGAGGTCTTAAAAACACCCAAAATGGATAATTCCTTTGAAATCTCAAAAAAAAAAAAAAAAAAAAAAAAAAAAAAAAAAAAAAAAAATGTAATAAAAAGGTCGTGTGGAAAAGTAAAAATCCTTCCTCCACCATTTTCAATAATTAACAAAAAATATTTCAACAGTAAACTTAAACGGCTTGAATATTAAAGCCATTAAAAGTTATTTAAAAGAATTTAAATGTAATAAAGGCCTTCTTCTACAAAAACTGATTAAAATAAGAGGAGCATTGTAAAATTATACATGCTTTGAAATCAGGAGACCTTGGTTAGATTACCAACTCTGATAAGGGGCCCACACTTGGTGTTCTCTCGGCATTACAATTTAAATAGGTAACTACTTAGTGATGTGGCGTGTATCTGGTTGCTAATGCCAATTATCAGGTTTATACACTAATGGTACTTCACACTCTATCACTTAATGTCCTTTATTTTAATTGAACAACAAAAAGAAGGCAATTTTAAAATATTAATATACACTAATATGCTAGTATTAAAAGTGAACACAATTTTTTTTTTTTACCAATAGTCAAAGGAACCACATTTATTTCAAAATGTTCCATTATTGAAATTCCACCAACTGGAGCTTTTTCTCGGCAGAATACTCTGATTGCTCTCTAAACAACAATTACACATTATATAATTAATCAAATTAAATTTAATATAATTTTTACACAACTTTATTATACATATCACATATATATACTTACACACACACACTATATATATATTATGTTACAGCCAAAGTAATAAATTGGTCATTATGAATAGTGGGTAGATGTTATATATAATGTCTAAAATGGCTAGACAAAGTGATTAATTAATCGCTTTGTCTAGCCATTATTCATAATAGCTGGGACAATATAGTTAAAGTAATAATTCCTTTCAATAATCACTTTATCCAGATATTATGAAAAATGTTAAAGTTTAAGGTAGTTACGTGATATAAGAGTAGGGAGAGTGAAAGATGTCAGTACATTTTCAATTTCACTAGTTTTTACATAGTCGTCTCTTTTATGATGTTATATGTATTACAGATGTTAATTTTTTGTTGGCAATGTGTTACATGAGTAAGGTAATAGTCCAGTGACAATTCCTATCGGCTGGGATAAATTATAAATAAATAAAGTCTAAATATTTTAATGAAATAGGAATAATACAATGATAATCAAAGATTTAAAAATTATGTAATGAGTAAATCTCCAGGGCATTGCCTCTTTAGGCGAAGAGGGGGTTATCAGGAATAATTTGGGATGCATGGGGTGATTGGATACAGGAATACAGCTGAGCAATTCCTTCTATTTTCGAGGGGACGTTAGATTTAAGTTAAAATAGTCATACCTTCCTATCAACAGGCATGTTGTTGTGGATTTCAGTTGGTTGAAGAACTTCTTTGTAAACTTGGTTTGGAAGAAGATTTTTCATGTGCACATAACCAATTTCAAGTAAGTGTTCCACTGAATCATCACTCTTTGAATTTTTTGTGTACCTGTAAAGTATGAAAATATCATGGATTAAAAAAATAATAAATAAAATAAAATCATTAATTAATTGACCGAGCGTAGCGAGGTCTCTTTTTAATTTCGTCTGTGTATCTGTCTGTCTCTTAATTTTTGTAAATCGACTGTCTTTGCGAGGGAGGCCGCAGGCCGACCGAACTGTGGTGTGGGGCGGGGGCACAACTTCATTGTTCGTCAGATGGCGGAGGGGGGTAAATATTTACTTAATTTTAAGGCGCCACGGCAAAAAACAAAAAATAATTAACCCCGCCTCTTGATATTCGGAAAAATTTCGAGTTGCTAATGTCAAAATCGGTTAGTAAACTTAAAAATCGCTTGACCAAACATTGGGTAAGGGCTGTTTTAAACCACTCCTTAAGGGTGAAAATCGAGACTAAAGATCGAAATAGGGTGTTTTTGGATTTTTGTACTAATAGGTGTGTTTGTCGCAGAGACATGTAGTTTTCTGGAAATTGTTAAGGTTATAGTGTGTTTTTAAGAAAAAATTCTATATGCCAGGAAATTTTCCTGGAAATGGGCTTATTTTCAACGGGAAATCGTCTATGGTCAAAAATGGCGTTTTTTAACACATTTTTACGTATAACTTTTAGAATAATTCAATTTTTTTTTTTTTCAAGGTTTTTGTAGACCCTGCAGAGGTCCATAGCCTGTAACGAGAACTTTTTTTTTACATGCACCCCCGCATAGGGGTGACATCGGGAAATTTTGTTTTCACCGATCAGAAAACCGGAGATATTTGGTAACATGTGTCGTATATCGTTGGAAAGCCCTTGGGGAGTAGGTAAAGACTGTGGAAAAACATTTTGAAATTATTCGCGTTTCAGGTCCTAAACGACGAAAAAACACTTTTAACCGCTTTTTCTTAAACGTTTTGCAAAACGGGGCGCGTATCTTCTCCTAGGGTTTGGGCATTTAGTGCGTGAATCTCTATTAAATTCTACAGAGCAACGTCGACATTTGGTATCGATCCGTCAGGTACTTTTTGTTTTACAGGACTTTAAAGTCCGGAGTACAAGGCGGTACTTGGGGTTGACCTATGGAGAAAAAAAAGTACATTCCTACTTTGCTTCGTATGCCGCAAAAATGTCCTTTTCGAGGGGTAAGCGCGTTTTTTGTAGTTCCTTTTATGGGGGGAAGGGGGGTACCTNCCCTAAAGGTCGAAATAGGGTGTTTTTTGGATTTTTGTACTAATAGGTGTGTTTGTCGCAGAGACATGTAGTTTTCTGGAAATTGTTAAGGTTAAAGTGAATTTTTAAGGAAAAATTCTATATGCCGGGAAATTTTCCGGGAAATGGGTTTATTTTCAAAGGGAAATCGTCTATGGTCAAAAATGGCGTTTTTTTAACACATTTTTACGTATAACTTTTAAAATAATTGGAAATTTTAATTTTTTTTCAAGGTTTTTGTAGATCCCGCAGAGATCCATAGCCGGTAATGAGAACTTTTTTTTTACATGAACCCCCCCATGGGGGGGACATCGGGAAATTTTGTTTTCACCGATCAGAAAACCGGAGATATTTGGTAAGGAGTGTCGTATATCGTTGGAAAGCCCTTGGGAAGGAGTACAAACGTGATGCAAAAACATTTTTAAAATGTTCACTTTTTAGGTCCTTTAAAGCTAAAAAACCACTTTTTACCACTTTTTTTCAAACGTTTTTCGACATGGTTCACGTATCTCCTCCTAGGGATTTTATGCGACGCTATTGGGCTTTTAAGCCTTAAAAGCCTATGAAATGCTGCTCCTGGCGTTTTGCTTTTAAACTCGATGGTACTTTTACTTTTTGAGATATAGTACTTTAAATTCTGAGGTACAAGATGGTACATTGGAGGTATGTAAGGAGAAACAAAGAGTACTCTCCTACTCTGCTTCGTATGCTCTAAAAATGTATTTTTCAAGGGGTACGTGCAGTCCCCTTTATTTAGTACCTTCGAGGGGGGGAAGTCGAGTACCTCAGCGAAAAACACGCGAAAATCGTGTTTTTCCGAAATTTCGACTTTAATCTTCTGTACCGTCGCAATTTTAATTGAACATGGTTCAAAAGGGTACCGGACTTCAGGTCAAATTGTGCTCTTTAAGAATCTGATTTGTTTTTATATTTCCGATTCCTACTTCGGGAGCTACTTCCATGTGAAGGACGTCTTCTTTGGGTAGCCGCAAAAAGAAGGGGACATTGTACCGATTTGACAGAGGTATCGTTGGAAAGGTCTTTTAAAATGGACCAAATGTGTGCAAAAATATTTTCGAAAGAATGTACTTGGTTGGTACTTTACTACCCTTTTTTACTTCTAGAGCACCATGTAGGGGGTAGGTTACCCCACTGTGGAGCTAATAGCGTCGAGGTATTTATCAGCTCGAAAATTTCCTTCTGTAAAAATTGTGCCAAATAACACTTGAACACACTGTACCAATTTCTTACCTGTTCCTACCTTTGCGGGTTCGGGTACAGAGGTGCTTTTAGTACTACGGTAGATGTAGGGCGCACTATAAAAATTAAAAAAAAATTGCAGCTTTTTATTTAAAAGTGTGTGGGTTTTATTGCCTTTGTGCTCATTTTATTGAAATTTATTTTTTATTGAAATTTATTTTTGTAGTTATTGTACCGGTTTGGAAAAATCGGTGGAAAACACAACTTTTTAATCTTTGTATCGTTTTTGCATTTCATAGGACTGGGCTAAAACTCATATGGTATTTTAAAAAAGTGTACTTGAAAGGAATACCTTAAATTTATTACTATACCTGGTACATGAGGGGTACAAATTTGTGTACTTCTGTTTAAGAAAAGGAAAAAAATGGTAGCTGACCAGCCATATTGGTATCGTTGGATAGCCCTTAAAACATACTTTAAAAAGGTTCAAATGTTTATTTAAAATAGCCACGTTTCAGACCCTTTTTAACGATAAATAGTTTTTATAAACGAAAGCTCAAACCCCGATTTGTTATTTTAATGAGTGAGGTCTACTGTTCACAGAACTACTAGTAGTTGCAATTGAACCGGGCGAAGTTTGAAAGCACGAGCACGTTTAATGCCCGAGGGCTGTCATGGTGCTTACTGCTCATAGTGCGTACACTATTTTATGCCCCCCCACCCCCTCCCCACAAATAAGACAATAAAACAAAATACAATTTTTCAGTTGCAACAGGGCTTATTACTTAATGATCCCAACATTCACCTAAGAATAATAAGAAAAATCTGTCAAAAAATTCCTGATGTAGCTTAGTGGTTAGACTGGCCATTTGAATTCAGTCTAAATTATATTCATACTTAGTTATTTCAACATGCTGTTACTTACAGAAAATTACTTAATATCAGATCAGCTATTCCTAGCTGACCATCAGCTTCAGTAAGTCTCCACTGAGCAGACTTAAAACAAATTTCATTAGCTCTTACAATACTTATAGTCTTGTCACCACGAAGAGCAGCTAACTTTTGATCAGCTCTTAACTGAGTTTCTTTATAACATGAAAGCATCATGTCAAGCTCTTCACTTTGGAAATTTACTGTCTCTTTGCAGTTGTTAACCTAAAAAAAAAAATTGTCAAAGAAACAATTATACATAACTATTGGAAAAATATAACATTCATTTCAAAAATTACTTTAATTATTTTTATGGTTTCTTATAACAAAAAGTTAACTCGGTTATAGCAATGAAAGAGGTAATTATATGTTGATCTGGCGGGAGAAAATCACTTTATAAAATAAATAGTTTCCCCAAATATAACAGAACAACTTCAGAATCTTATAACAAATTTAACAATGAACAAAAAAGTTCCAATAAAAAATATCATGGATTAAAAAAAAGAAGTAGAAAAGAAAATAACAGGGGCCTAGCATTTGATCCAACATGGTAGCAGCAGGGGCTTTTGAGACTTTTGCAATAACCCTTACAAATTATCATTTTGTTACGTTCAGTTTACCCTTAAAATTCACAAGCACTTATGCTTTTCACCATAGAATACCTTGTAGAGAATCAAATTCTATGTCAATTGAGACCAATTCGAGCTCTGTACAACATAATCGTTATTTGAAATCTTCAGGAATTAGAGCATTGATGGAGGTCTTCATAATATAAAAGATCTGTTTCTCTCTATTTATAATAGCTATTTACGTACCTAGAGCAGTAAGGGCGTTATAACAGGGCGAGGGCTGTCATGGTGCTTACTGCTCGTGGTGCGTACACTATTCTATCGCCCACCACATGTAAACTAACTACAAAAAACTATTTTACCGTAATCTTCAAANCCCCCCCCCAATAAGACAATAAAAGTAAATAAATGTTTCACTTCTATTTTGCCATAATCTTCAAAACCATAATTGCATATTAAGGTTACATTTATACCAAAACAAACCGCAGTTAAAAAAATATTGATTGTTACTGATGGTGACACTGTTTAGTAAAAATGACACAAATTGACAGCATATGTTATATTTCAATATGCACATTTAAAGTTTATAATGTAAAGTTCTTAGTTAATTAAAGCCTTTTTATTGTGTTGAATGAAGGTGAACTGTGTTGCGTTTATCATTTCAATTTAATTAACTAAGAAGTGTATAGTTACGGAAATGGATAGATTCCTGAAACCTGACAGATTTGATGGCGACCCTAGCTCTCTGATCTCAGCTCAGATATGGAACCATTGGTTTAAAACCTTTCAAAACTTTTTAGGAGTTTCTAAGCCCTCAGAGGAGGATAAGTTTAAACTTCTTATTAATTATATTTCGCCGAATGTTTATGAACACATTTCTCAATGTGGAGCTTATAATGACGCAGTGAGTATCTTAAAAAATTTATATGTCAAACCTGTAAATAAAATTTTTGCGAGACATAAATTAGCTACTAGACGTCAAGAGTCTGGGGAATCCATAGACAGGTACCTAGAGGTAGGTACCATAGGTAGGACCTAGAGGCCCTTAAGCTTTTAGGAAAAGATTGTAATTTTAAGGCAGTGACAGCAGAAACTAACAGAGATGATTCAATAAGGGACTCTTTCATTAGTGGTTTGATATCCCCTCAGATAAGACAGAGATTTCTTGAGCGGCCTTCATTGACTCTCCAAGAAGCCTACGAACAAGCCAAGTCGCTGGAGCTGCAGGTGAACAGGCCCAAGTATATATATTACAAAATAAAGTTCCCTTGGCTGCTGTTACTCAGTCGATCACTTCTCAGACCTCAGGTGATAGTGAAATTAATAATGACTATTTAGCTGCCACGGGGTCTATGAACCAATGTTTCTTTTGTGGCCTTGGCAAGCAAAGAAGAGATCAGTGCCCCGCCAAAGATGCAATTTGTAACAATTGTGGGAAGAAAGGGCACTATGGGAGAACATGCAAATCTTCGAAGAGAACCAGTAAGAAGCAAGATACAACTGCCGCAGTTTTAGCCACCTGTAAGGAAACTGTTATGCCTTTATCAAAGGCTGTTACACCAGTTTTTGTTAATGGGTCTCGAGCATCAGCACTCATCGATACTGGCAGCTCTTTAAGCTTTATCAATTCTGATTTAGCTAAAGAACTAAAGCTTAAAATACAACCATGGCAAGGGGAAGTTGTAATGGCTTCAACGTCTTTTCGGTCTCAGATTAGAGGGCAGTGCAGAGTTAAGATGGAATTAAAGGGCCACGCCTACTCCGATGTAAAACTTCAGGTAATACCTAACTTATGTTCTGAGATTATACTGGGTCATGATGTACTTTCACGACATGAAAGCCTTAAGATGAATTTTGGAGGTAACAATCCTCCCCTATCGATTTGTGGCATGGCAGCAGCTATGGTTAAACCTGCCAAACTTTTTTCTCATTTATCCCCTGACTGTAAACCTATATGCATTAAATCCAGAAGGCTGCCCACGGCTGATGCCAAATTTATTGAAATAGAAATAAAACGGCTGTTAAAGGAAGATGTTATCGAACCAAGCATTTCCCCATGGAGAGCACAAGTGCTCATTACACAGAATGTAAATCACAAAAAAAGAATGGTGATAGATTACTCTAGAACTATCAACCGTTTCACACATCTTGATGCTTACCCTCTTCCCCGTATAGAAGACATCGTAAATAATGTTGCCTCTTATAATGTCTTTAGTACTATAGACCTTAAGGGAGCATACCACCAGGTGCCTATCCCTGAAGAAGATAGACACTATACAGCTTTTGAAGCTGGTGGCCAACTGTACCAATTCAAACGAGTACCTTTTGGAGTTACTAATGGTGTTGCTAGTTTTCAACGCGTTATAACAGAAATAATAGATAACGAAAAACTGAAAGACACCTATGCTTACCTCGATGATGTAACTGTATGTGGCAAAGACCAGGAACACCACNGGGGGGGGGGGGGGGGGACATTTTTTGCACGTTTTGTTTTAATTTTTTGGGGGGTAAAATGACCGCTTTTTTGGAAACACGATATATTTTTGTGAACCAAATTTCTATACCTTTAAAATGATACCCAACTTTGATTTTTCAAATCACAAAAATTTTGGGGCCCCCTTAAAATTTTAAAATTTCACTTTTTTTAAATCAATTCCCGGAAAATTTATTGGACGACAGAGATTTATATTCATGTATTTTTTCCTTATTTTTGGACCTATTCTAATGGGGTAGTGCAGGGGGGTAATTTTTGGTTTTGTTTGAATTTTTTGGGGGGTAAAATGGCCGCCATTTTGAAAATGCGATACATATTTGTATTCTACATTTCAATACCTTTGAAATGATACCTTTGAAATTGAACTTGAAAATTACAAAAAATTTAAAATATTGCGCAGTGATCGCAATTGATCGCAGATCGCAGAAATTTGGAGTGATAAAGTTCGCTATAGGTTTTCTGTTTTTGGGCAAAAAAGTTTAACTTACATACCAAATTTCAAGTCTATAGCTTCAGTAGGTCGGGAGATATACTCCAAGTTGCGACGGACGGACGGACACACTACCAAAAGCATAATCTAGGACGACCTCGAAACCCTAAAAAGAATGATGATAGATTACTCTAGAACTATCAACCGTTTCACACATCTTGATGCTTACCCTCTTCCCCGTATAGAAGACATCGTAAAAAATGTTGCCTCTTATAATGTCTTTAGTACTATAGACCTTAAGGGAGCATACCACCAGGTGCCTATTCCTGAAGAAGATAGACACTATACAGCTTTTGAAGCTGGTGGCCAACTATACCAATTCAAACGAGTACCTTTTGGAGTTACTAATAATGTTGCTAGTTTTCAACGCGTTATAACAGATATAATAGATAACGAAAAACTGAAAGACACCTATGCTTACCTCGATGATGTAACTGTAAGTGGCAAAGACCAGGAACACCACGATCAAAATTTGAGGCGTTTGAAAGATGCTGTCAAAAAGTATAACCTAACGATTAATATGGATAAATGTGTATTTTCAAAAACAGAAATTAATTTACTCGGATGCACTATTCGAAATGGAACTATAAAACCTGATCCTGAGCGCTTGAAACCTCTTCGAGAAATGCCCATCCCTGCTAATACGGCTTCTCTTCGTAGGTGCATAGGTATGTTTTCCCATTATTCTCGATATATTCCAAACTTTTCTAAGAAACTGTTACCTCTCTCAAAAACATCATTCCCTCTGACTCCTGAGGCGTTGGAGTCCTTCCATTCTTTTAAGAAGGAGATAGAAGGAGCCGTTCTGACATCCGTGGATCCTAACCTTCCTTTTACTGTTGAAACCGATGCATCAGACCAGTCTATAGCTGCCACTCTTTCACAGGATAACCGGCCTGTTGCCTTCTTCTCGAGAACTTTAAATAATTCGGAAAAACACCATTCTTCAGTCGAGAAAGAAGCTTATGCGATAGTCGAGTCTTTGAGAAAGTGGCGACATTTTTTATTAGGTAAAAATTTTGAATTAATCACCGACCAACGCTCAGTCGCCTTTATGTTTGATAACAAGGCTGTAGGGAAAATAAAAAATGAGAAAATTATGCGCTGGCGACTAGAGCTAGCTCCCTTTAAGTATAATATAGTTTATAGACCAGGACGAGATAATACAGTCGCTGATACTCTTAGTAGGGTTTGTGCCTCTTTGGAGTGTGGAGGCGAATCGCGTTTAAAAGAGTTGCATGAGATTCTTTGTCATCCTGGCATCACTCGCTTGTATCATTGGGTCCGATCTAAGAACCTATCGTTTTCATTAGAAGATATTCGTAAAGTTACTAACTCATGTAGAGTTTGTGCTGAAATCAAGCCACGTTATGATCATCACGAGGGTACACTAATCAAAGCCACATCACCATTTGAAAGATTAAGTATAGATTTTAAAGGCCCTCTTCCAACCGATTCTAATCATAAGTATATTCTTACTGTTGTCGATGAATTCTCACGCTTCCCTTTTGCTTTTCCCTGCAAGGATATATCTACCGCTACTGTTATTCAGAAATTCACTGAACTGTTTTCAATCTTNATTTATTTGATACCCCACTCAAAGAAGATTGCTATTGGTTATCTAGGAATTATTACACGTTTATTAACGACGTTTCTACCTTTAGCTAATTAATAAGGTTAACAACAAACATTAAAGTACATTATTTATGAAGAAAACTGTATTAAAAATAAAAATATTGAATGTCGTAAGAAGATATCACTTATTGTAATCAGCTGATATCAGATAAATTTCGAGTTTTTATCGAGGTATCGATACTGTTTCACCAAACTGCCGCTTGGAGCACTAATATATGGGGCCCAAAAATCGAACCCAATTGATTTATTAAAAGGTCACTGTTTTAGGTGTGGCTCAAAAGAACATAGGGCACAAAACTGTAGGCACATGAAGACAATGTGTACGAACTGTAAAAAATATGGACACTTAGAAAAGGTATGTTTGACAAAAACAACAGAACTTTAACAATTAACAGAAGAAAAGGACGTATGGACAACTAACGAGCAATTTTCGGAAAACGAGGAAAATTATGAACACGAAATAAATCTGATAACATTTGACAAAACTGGACAATTTTTAGTAAAACGAACACCAATTTTTGACCGTAATTGGATACATGACATAAAAGAAGACCCAAATACAAGGAAAAATTCATAAACATAAACATCTTTATTTGCTGCAGTATACATCATTTCGTACAATAGCAAACGTCATAGGTTACATGCATAGAATTTAGCATAATAATTAAATAAATTAAAAGTAAGTAAATAAGACACTCACACAAATAATTAAAACAACAATCTAAAACTAAATCACCTCACTTTGAAATCACAGATCACTTTGAAAATATTCTTTAATGGTATAGTAAGGATGTATTGTGAGAGCTTTTTTGATATATTTTTTAAACTCGTCTAATGGTAACTCTTGAATCACTGGTTTTAATTTATTAAACAACTTAATTCCTAAAATATGGTGACCTACTTCTGATTTTTTGAGTCTATGGCTGGGAATGGTAAGTAAATTTCTATTTTTTGTATTATAATTATGATAAAAATTGTTCGTTTTAAATTTGTTAGTATTAGTTTTAATATAAATTAATGAATTATAAATAAAAAGATTGACAACTGTCATAATGCCTAGTCTTTTAAATGAAGATTTGCAGTGTGATGCTGGTTTTGCTCCGGTTATTCTCCTTATTATTTTCTTCTGATAGATAAGTAAGGCATCAAGATTGACGTGTCCCCAGACCACAATGGCATAACTTATTCGACTCTGTACAAGGGATTTGTACACAAGTACCAGTGTTTCTTCTGGTAATGAGTCTCTCAGCTTCCTGAAAACGAATAAGTATCGGGCTACGCTTTTAGTTATAGCAATGACATGGTCTTTCCAACTTAATTTCCCATCTACCGTGACTCCAAGAAATTTGACTGGTGTTTGTTCTTTCTCTAATCTAAGACTGATAAGTAAAGATTGAGTTTGGTCTTTATTTAGTAAGAAGTCGTTGCTACTAAACCATTCTTCTAACTTTATTAATCTTTCTTGGCTTATTTGTTTCAGTAGATCTTCATTTTTATGACGGTGAGTTAAGTTAGAATCGTCCGCGAAGGTAGGTAGATCTTCAATTATGTCGTCAGCTTTGGTCAAGTCCATGAATATCGACATATCATTTGTACTTATCAAATAAAGTATAGGACCTAAAATGGACCCTTGTGGTACTCCTCTATTGACTAATTCACGTTCTGAACAAGTGTTATTATATTCCACGTACTGAATTCTATCTTGTAAGAATTCCTTCAGCAACTTGTGAGCGTTTCCCTTAATGTTCAGTAATTCGCATTTTTTAAGAAGAGTCGGAATGCATACTCGATCGAATGCTTTAGATAGATCGCAGCATGTGAGAAGAGTGTGTTCTCCGTTCTCTAATCCTTCGAGTGCAGACTCAACAACTTTAATGATAGCTTCTATTGTTGACCTTCCCTTCCTGTAACCGTATTGTGTCGTTGCTAATAACTTATTAGTTTCCAGGTAATTTACCAGTTGGATCTTGACTGCGGCTTCCAGTATCTTGCCTAATATTGGAGTGATACTAAGAGGTCTGTAACTTTCCGGTAAGTCTTCATTCCCTTTCTTGTATATAGGAGTAACTTTAGTGGTTTTTAATGAGTCAGGAAATATTCCCTCTTTTAAACTGCTGTTAATTAAAGAGATAAGTGGTGTTTTAATATGAATTAGATTTTCTTTAACCAAAGTGTTTGTTAAACCGTAACAGTCTTCAGCTTGTGATTGTTTCATGTTTAAAACAATCTGAATTATATTATTTTCTGTTACAGGTCTTAGAAAAAGTATGTTTTCTTGAATGAATGGATTTGATGCACAACTTTGTTCAGCTATCTCCACTGCTTTACTGTTGTCAAACTTTTTATCTGTTGATGTAACTTGTATGAAATAATTATTAAAATCCTGAGATGTTAATCTATCACTTGCTGTTTGATTGATATTTTTGATTGATATTCAAGACCACCAAGGAGATTGTTCGTTTGGGAGAGAGAGTGAGAGTGCTGGCGCAAAATTAGAAATGGAGGAAAAAAGTGGATCCTCGGAACAGTGGTAGCCAGACACAGACAACTCCACTACACGGTGAAAGAAGATGCATCGGAGGCATATTGACGAGCTGCGTTCCTCGTCAATTAAGGGTGGAGGACTGACACATACTTTGTGTCAATGACAAGTTGTCATATCTAATATAATTTTATATTTATGAAATATAAGTCAGTCTTGCATTTACCATAGAACGGTATAGTTACATTCTTAAAAATGCAACAGTAGAGAAGGCTATTGAAAACAGTAAAGGGGATAATCTACTAGCTGAACACAGAAAGAAAATATAAAAAAAAATTAGTCTTGCCATCGCCAAAGCGAAAGCAGTAAAGGAATTGACTATGTCGTATATTGAGTAACAGGATGGGTCTATAGCAGTTGATAAGAGTTTCATGAAGAAATGGTGTGAGTTTGCCATTAAAAAAAGCAAAAGTATATCATTTGAATTCTACGAAATACTGTACGTCTATTTGAATGTATTTCTAGTCTATTTTTTTAAGCATTTCTCTGCACATGGAGCAACTCAAAACAATCTCAACTGGAAACTCCAGTCATTTTTGAGTTGACAGAGAGCAAACAGTTTGTTTTGAGTTGCTCCGTGTGCGGAGGGCCTACATGTTTTAAAATAATTTGTATGTACTGCATTCGTGATTTTAATAAAAATCACCATTTAAAGTCCCTTAAGCAGACCCAATCCATTATAAATAGAAGAGAGTTTAAAATAATTATAAATCTTTACCTGACGTTCAATGGATTCTATTTGTTTAGTAAGATGAATACTATCTGGTTCATCTTGAAGAGCTCTTTGAACTAAATACATTTCCTTCTCAAGACCTTTAAGCTGAGACAGTAGTGATCTGACCCTTGTCTGAGCTTCCAATATAGGTTTCCTTTGGTCTTCAACACTCTGAAGCTGCAGCTGAAATCTCATGCGCTGAAGACGTTCATATCGCTCCTTTCGTTCCACATCTACATATAGCAGAAGGTTGTTTACGATATCCAACAACATGGCATACTAAAATAAAAAGAAAGTATTAACAATTTTATAGAGTGAAGGAAGTCATATGGCTATAGTAGAATGAGATGTGAATTCTTATTTAAAAATAATATAATTAAAATGGCTTACTTGAAGGGAGTTAGTACAGACATCTAGATCGTGATGCATGAGTGTAAAAGCATCAATTGGAGTTTTGGGAGGCTCCCACAATGAAGGAGCATCTTCTAAAGGTGGAGCTGGAACTGTTTCCAGTGTACTAGGGCTCATACTGCTTTCACCATAGCTTGCATAGAAAAACTCACATTTACATCGGGATACTATCCTTTGCAACTGAAATAAATACAATAAAACACACCCAATTTTGTTTAAAATGGTAAAATATAAAACATAAATAAGAAGAAAATTAAAAACATGATTTGTAATGCCAACAGATTATCAAACAACAAAATAAATTTTTACTTGAGGAAGTGATCAAGACTTTGGTGGACTTGTTTAATAAAAAATAAGTAAACTTTATACATTCATAGAAAACATGCTTGCATTTATTCAACTTTTTTTTTGGATGGTAGTTCCTTATGGCACATTACAGTAACCAAAAAAAAAACTGTCGCAGACCCTCACGAAATCGACCGATGACGATAACTTGAGTAAATGATAAATGAAATGATAACTCGCCTAAACGTAAGCTTCAAATGTAAAATTGGAATGTTAGGACGAGAAAAATTCTAACTTTATCTATTTATTCAATACAAACAACTTTTTTAAATAAATATTTTTTGTAAAACCAACACTATAACCCCTATGAAGTGATTGCTAAAAACATTAAAGCGGATCAACATGTTTAAAGTAGAGAAAAAAAAGTTATTACCGATATCTAATGTAATAATTTTAATAAAACTTCATATACATTGTCTGTCAATAGTGCATGCAATAACTTATCTATGCAATCTATGTATGAAGTATGGCAAGGTACCAGAAGATTGGTTAGAATCAATGTTAGTGTTATTATATAAGAAAGGCGATAAATTTAACATAGAAAACTACAGGCCCATAAGTTTGCTCTCCGTATTGTATAAAGTATTTATGAAAGTCATCACGAAGAGAATAGAAGAAAGAATAGATAGAAACATTAGTATTACTCAGACCGGAGGCAGAAAAAACTTGTCGACTTTAGACAACATATTCGTAATCAAGCAGTTAATAAGAAGAGCCAAGGAATATGGATTACAGCTCGTACTAGTCTTTGTCGACTTCAAAAAAGCCTTTGACTCGATATACAGGAAGTCCGTATTAGACAGCGTCGAATTAGTAGGAATAGAGCACGAATATGTAAAAATACTTAAATATATATACGACGGTGCTAATATGGAAATAAAAATCGATCAAGACAGAAAGAAGATTAAAGTCGACAGAGGAGTGAGGCAAGGGGATATTCCCTCGGGCAAGATCTTCCTACACGTCCTAGAGCTAGCATGCAATCAGCTGAAATGGGATGAGTTAGGAGTGAATATTAATGGTAAATGGCTTAACATACTCAAATTTATGGATGATATTGTGCTGATAGCCAAAAGTATGAATGAGGCTGAAAAGATGATAATAGAACTAATATCCGTAGCAAAAGAGATTGGATTGGAGCTAAATAAAAATAAAACAAAAGTAATAACAGTCAATGTAGACTCAACAAAACCAAAAATCATCGTGGGCAGAGATGAGTTCGATGTAGTCAAAGAATACGTGTATCTAGGTTCTCTGATCAGCTCCGAGAAGGACGAGCAAGAAAGAGAAGTAAGTCGAAGGATAGCCCAAGGATGGCAAGCTTTTAATAGATACAGACATCTACTCAGATCCGACGTTTGCATGGCATCAAAGAAAAAACTATGGAACACATGCGTGCTACCGGTAATAATATATGGATCAGAGACGTGGATATTGAGAAGGGATATATTAGAAAAGCTTAGAGTGACTCAGAGGAGGATGGAAAGGAGTATGATGAAAATATCGCTAGCGGATAGAAAGAGGAACGCATGGGTAAGGAAAGAAACAGAACTCGAAGACATAGCACAGGTAGTGACAAAAAGAAAGTGGAGATGGGCAGGCCATATAGCAAGGAGTGTAGACGAAAGATGGACGAAATATATGATCGACTGGTATCCGAGATTGTTAAAGAGGAAAAGAGGTAGACCTGAGCAAACATGGGACGAGGAGATGAAGAGATCTTGTGGAGGAGTCACCTGGCAAAGAGTAGCCAACGATAGATTGGAATGGAAGAGAATGTCTACCGTTTACTCTAATGTATGGCTTAATCAATGCGATACAAATTAAATTATTAAATCGTTTATTTTTGGAAATTTTATAAAATATTTATTATTGTCTTCTTAGGTTATTAAAATTATTTATTGTTTAAATCATTATATCGTTCATTTTTGGTAATTTTATAAAATATTTATTGTTGTTCTCTTAGGTTATTAAAATTATTTATTTTTTAAATCATTATATAGTTCATTTTTGGTAATTTTATAAAATATTATTGTTGTTTTCTTAGGGTATTAAAATTATTTATTTTTTACAAGCTTGTTATTTATTATTTAAAGTGCATGTTAATTTACTTACTAAGCTAATAAAATGTATACTCGTAAATACGAGAGCGTAATATATTAATGGTTTCGGGTTTATTTATTTGAATCGATTTTATTATATTTTGTTTTTTTAGAGATAATCAATTTATCTTGCATTTATCGTTGCAGAAACACATGTTTACCAATATGAACGTATAAATAATATTATAAGAGAAACGAGTTATGAGGCAACTCGAACACCCGAAAGGGTCCACAGCTTGTGCTGATTTACAATGTATATCAACCTTTATAATAATTTAAAGAAAATCATGTATGAAACATTGTAATAAATGGTATAAATAAATAAAAAAAAAAAATACATTGTCTGTACAATTTTAAAAGGCATGTAAAATTTCAACCTTATACAAGCAGAAGTTTTTGTGTAGTGAAGTGAGATATTTTAAATTGAGTAGGCCAGGTTAGAGAGAGGTCCTGTTCTCTCACTCTAACGACCATCATCTTTAACTATCAACTCATCATGACTAATTTTTTTATTGCAAGACGCTCGCTTCAATGATAAAAAAAGCTTTTCTCTTAATTTTGCCTTAATTCCACTAAGAACAAATAGTTAGTTACTGTTAATTTTGTCTCTTTTCTAACTCCGCCATGTATAAGAAGTTAGCTTCGGGCAGTGTGATTTTATAATTTATATTTAATGAAAAGAGTAAGGAACTTCGTTTCTTAACAGGTGTCCTTCCCACGACAGCACACGTATCTTTTTTACATGCTACACCAATTGGACTGGTCAAACTGGTTATTATAGAATTATTCTTGGATAGCAGTCTTTGATGGAGGGCAGACATTAAATTCCTCTTGCGTTATTTAATTCTGTTGTAACTAAAGAATCCAATATAAATTTGAAAAATACCTGTAGAGGAGAATTGTGGTCATCTGCACTCGTAGCACCAACAGTTTCACTAACAACTCCTCCAACACTCTGTCCTGAGCCTACAAGCTGTGGTAAATCAGGTAAGCCACTGATAATACAGTCATCTTTCTCTTTTATGTTATCCACTGATAGCCACATTATGTTTTCTAGAATCCAAAAAAATATATAATAATAACATTCCGAAGTCCAATTACAATCAATACCTCAAGTAAGATAACTTACTTAATGACATTTCCTCCTTTATAATAAGACTATAATATAATATTTAACATATTTTGAGTGTGTGTGTGAGCACGTGATGCTACACTCACATTTACACATCTTCATATTCTTGCAAAAACACTTTTAAACTTTTTATCTTTTATCATATATGTTATTGCAGTTTGACGGATTTGTTTCAGGTGTTTAATAAATACTCAAAAACTTATTGTTTTCCAATAATTATTTGTTGTAACAATAATTACTTCACATACAAAAATGACTTTTATAGACAAATAAACGGACTAGCAATGGGGGGGAAATTATCTGTAAATCTAAGTGGGATAATGTTAAATACTATAATAGATAAAGCAATTGAAAAATTAACAGTCAAACCTAAATTTATCTACAAATATATAGATGACCTCATTTTAATTATTAAAAAAGATAATTTAGATTCTACTATAGAATGCTTTAATAACATAAACAATAAAATAAAATTTACATATGAACTAGAAAAAAACAAACAAATAAATTATTTGGACATGACAATTGTGAGAAATAGTGATGGAAGTATATCAACTAAATGGTACTCCAAACAACTAAAAAGCAATAGAATATTAAATTATAAATCTAGCCACCCAAAACACACCATAATTAACACCGTTTCTAATATGATAAAAAGATCAATTGATATTACAGACAAAAAATATATTAACGAAATAAAAAATATCATTTTTAAAAAATTAATGGACAATTTATATCCAATTAAATTGATAAAATCAATTTGGTACAAACACATAACAACAATAGCAAATAATCAAAATCAAGTAATAGTAAATGAAAATAGCAACAAATATTACAACAGCCTCACATATATAAAAGGACTCTCAGAACAATTACAGAAAATAATGAAACAAAACGACGGTGAAAAAATTAATATTGCACACAAACCAAATGACAAACTAAGAAATTTCTATAGCAACATGAAAGATAAAATTAAAAAAGAAAATAGATCAAACCTAGTTTATAAAGTAGATTGTGAAAATTGTGAAAAGTCATACATAGGTGAAACATCACAAAAATTAAAAAGCCGCCTATATCAGCACAGTAATGATATTAAGAATAAGAGTCAAAAAACTGCTTTAAGTATACATTCAGTTAACACAGGACACAAATTTGCTTTTGATAAAACTAAAATTATGGGATATGAAAAAAACACTATTAAAAGACGTATTCTAGAATCTTTTAACATATTTAAAACAATCGATAAAAATTTGAACCATAAAACAGACTCAGGCCATTTAAACAAAAACTACAATAATATATTCAAAAAATTTAAAGATTAGATTATATAATAAAATTAATAACGAACAATCAAATTAAAAATAAACGTTATAAGTTAAATAAAAATAATACC
>KZ651291.1:515918-527220 GCA_001010745.2 Gerris buenoi
AGGAATTTAAAAGAAATATTTAAAGTCTTGTTATTCACGAATAACAGTTATTGTGTATAAAATATATGATAAGATAAAGGAGTTTAACTAATTATTGTTAATGTTTTTCATTTTTAGAAAAATATAATGATTGAAAATGACCTTAGAGAAGGGTCGAAACGTCTCTGAATAAAAGGAAAAAAATAAATATATATATATGAAAACAATAAGTTTTTGAGTATTTATTAAACACCTGAAACAAATCCGTCAAACAGCAATAACGTATGATAATAATTAAAGAAGGTGTTAAGTTTAATAACGTCATTTGAAGATTTTTATCTTTTATTAAAAGATAAAACTGTCATGTGTGAGTTAAGGGAGGACTAATTAAATTGAAATTATAGATATTTTTACATGGCTTATTACCATCCAAAGTATCATTCTGGTCAGCATTGACAGTAGCATAATATTGCACAGATTGGAGAGAGCCAACCCAAGTCGTTTTGGCCACTAATGTCATATCCCTCCAAACAGGTCTATGAATCCTTTGCAAAATCTCTGCCTTTTCTGTACTGATTATTACATAGCCTTTCGTTTCAGGGCCTTTCAGCAAAACTTGGCTGTTCACCAAAGCAACTGAAATAATAAATAAATAAATTAGTGTTTATAGATCATAAAACAAAACAATTAAAACACTCAAATAAAATTAATAAGGAAGGATGAATTTAATAGAGTTATTTTCTTAAAAAAAAATGTTAAATATATTTTAGGTTTAGTACATGTAGATATTAAAGTCTCAAGGCAAATATTGAAATATTACATGAAAAGACGAATAACTTACTAGCTCAAACCAGTCCCAATATAATCATTTTTAATGTTATGAGATGAGGGAGTGAAACATTTTATCTTACAAAATATTGGATTTTGAGCTAGGGCTTGGGTATATACAACATACCCGAAAAAAAGTTTTTATCACCTTTTGCAAGGTAAAATGTACTTGCCAACTGGACTATAACTGATTGTTTTTTTAATTTTTTCTTGACATAAATGTGCAAAGATGAATTGATACAAAACTAAAAATATAGTTGTATTCAGGGTGTTTTACAGTTTCATTTAAGACTCCTAATACTCTTATATCTGAAGAATTTAAAAAATGGATTATGTCGTTCGGAGCTGGTATTGATATCAGGTACTTCTAGAGATCAGGTGAGCACAAATTAATGACAGAAAGACAGACAAACACATGAAATAATCAGGGTTGGTTTTTTTTGCGAACCCTAAAAAGAATAAATAACATCTTACTTGACCAATTATTGTATGCAATATCATCTACATGTTGACAGGCTGCTAGACCAATAAGAGGCTGCTCACTTGGCTCTGTTGTTGGTTCATCGCTAAATACAACAGCTTTTGTGTCTACTTCAGCTATGAGTTGTTGTAGCATTGTAGCAGCATGTCCACACTGCAATTTGCTCATAGGTGAAGGAGTAGCCTTAAAACAAAAACAATAAAAATTAGGTAAAACAAAGATATAGAATAGGATGGAGGTAGGCATACAAAATAATAATGTAAATTACGACAACAAAGAGTCATGTTATTAAGACACCAAAGGCAGTGTTCACAAATATTATTCCATCTAGTATTATAATTTGTTTAATGCTTGTGAGAGTTCTAATTTTTATGCATGTGAAAAATTGGCTGTTGCGCCAAGGCAATGTGCTTGCTCACACCTCTCCCAGTTTTTTTTTATGGCAAACAAGTTGACTTTGGCAAACAATCAGGGAGCCAGGGTGGCTGAGGTGCTAAAGACACGGCACAGCTATCACTGAGTCGAGGCAACTTGAGGTCGTGGGTTTGATCCCGGGCCATGATACTCTGAATTGCATCTATGAATCGCAGTCGGAGCAGGGCGAGGGGACCCCCTGAGGGGTCCTCTCCCCCCACGCCATCTAGTGGGTTCGATCCGTGTCATGAGATGTGATTTGTATCTATGGTTCGAGGTCGGAGTAGGGCGAGGGGACCCCCTGAGTGGTCCTCTTCCCCTACACTTTGACGCACGCTCATATAGCTTACTAATGACCACATCATACTCGCTTCGGCGGTACAATGTACAAATGTATGACGTGTGAAGTAGCTAGAACTCTCCACCACGGGGCAGGTAAAATGGGTCCACAGTAGGCCTGATTGCGAGGTTCGAACAAGTGGTTCGTCCTACCCGTCTAGTAGGAAGTACTAGGTAACTACTACTACTACTACTACTTGGCAAACAATCCCTAACGCTGCCCTCAATGAAATTGTCTTGTTTTCCAAAATAAAAATCTAGCTGAAAGCCATCTCATTAACACTATTGTAAAATCTAATAAAAAAAAATCTAAAAACAAAACTAATACAATTAGGGTCTGGATAATTGTATCATTCTCAAAAGGTAGTATGTTATCATGAGCCATTGTATACCTGAACAGATGTAGATGTATTCTGAGTCTGAGAAGTTGAGGGTTGGTTCTCTGGAGGTCTTGCTTTGAGACCAATATTCCTAGCTTCATTTCGGAATCCTTTGAGTGACTCCGGACAAAGATTCTTCTTCAATTGCTGCAAATAGTATGCAAAATAAATAATTATAAATAAAACCATAAATAGATTTTAGGTATTTTCTAGTAGGATAATTTAAAATACTTAAAAATAGAATGCAAGCACTAAATTAAAAAGAAAATAAAAATATACCTTTGTTTTCATGAATGTATCATAAAGGGCAAAAACAACATCCCTGTTACTCATGGTCCAAGCGGCTTTAAGGCCATAAACTACAAGTCTATGAGTTGGTTGAGAGTTGGATTCAATGACAACACCATGACCATGTGTAGGCCCTGACCCTTCTCTTCCATACGAAACTTTGCCCACACTAAGGAAATAACATTTTTCAACTGTAGGACGAATGCTAACAAGCTAAAAATGAAGCAAGTAAATTATTAGGTTAAAAAAAATAATAAATTAAAAAAAATTAAATATAGAATAAAAAATATTATATTCCACATAGAAATTAAAATAAATAAATACATTATCTTCTGTGAGTTCTTCAGGTAGAGCACTTCTTAGCCAAATTTCGGCATTATGTAATTCACAAGTCATATAAATAACACTCCATTCAGATCTATTTCTGTGAATCAAACCGTCTAAAATTGGAACTAAAGATAATAAATGCTCTAAAAAGAAGAAAAAAAAAACATGTTAGGAGTAGCAACATAATTTATTCAATTAACTGAATTTAATATAGATGATAAGAAAATATCAGTAATCAATAATACCATCAAGAGAATAAAAATTATTTTATCCTCTAAAAAAATATAAAAAAGAATTTATTCAGCAGACCAACACCTAATAATTTGTTAAATTTGTTTAAAGAATTCTGCTCTCTATGGAATAAAATTAAAAGTAAAATGAAGAAAAAAAAATTTAACACCCCAATGGTCTTCAAGCATCGCAAATCTCTTCAAAGAGGAATACTTCAACCTAAATTGAAACTGGATAGAGCCCTAAAACTACCAGGTAAAGCTGGCTCCAAAGACTACTTTAAATAATCATTTTACCACAATAGTAACAGTGATAATATCTTTGAATACCTGAACTGAAAGATATGGTTTCAGCAGTAAGTTCAAATCCTCGTTGCATAGCAAAAGACATCCAATAGTGAACTTGAAAAGAATGAAGAGACAAAAGCAAATGAACCTGTAAAGAAACAAAACTTTTATTTAAAAGATTTACAAATAATAATTATGTCTATTGATATAAAACAAACAGCCAAAATATACCATTCATTTCTTTTCCTTGAATTAATTCAAGTAAATACGTCATACTTTTTTAATGTGATTGAACACCTACGAAGGAGTACTACAAAGAAATCAAACTTTTTTTTAAAAAGAAAAACAAATTCGTCTGTTGTAATTCATAACAGTGCCTCTGTCTTTTTTCCATTGCAGCAACATTGGCAAAACACTTACCTTGTATTCGTTAAAAACAACGGTCAGTAGTGAGGCACAAAATTGGTACCCACCCTCCTCATCCCCAAATTTTCTGATAAAATTTAATAAATATAAATTAATAAAACTCTAAGTCACTCTGGACAGTTCCACAACTTCTTTGAGTCCCTCGCCCACCTTAAAAGATGATTTCAAGAAATTTACGTCGGTTAAGCCGTCAAAGCACTTCCAGAGCGAAAAATTTCGTTGTTTTTTAACAAAATGGCGCCGAAAATGAAACACTAACCCTAAGTGGTATATATATTTGTAATCTACTCTTCAATACCTTTCATTTGATACCCCACTTCAAAATTAGTAAGGGGGAGGAGGGGGGGGGATTATTAATATTTTGACAAAATGGCGGGGAAAATGAAATATTACCCTCAAGTGTTATATATTTTTGTCATCTACTCTTCAATACCTTTCATTTGATACCCCACTCAAAATTTTAAAAAAATATTTTTTTTCGAGTGACATGAATTATCCGCCATCTTGGATTTCCAGTACATCAGATCGAATTGCTAATCTTATTTTTTCTATGGCCCAGCAGACCGCACATTTTGCATATTTTTCTATATTTTTAGTAATAGCGCAAGTACGGTTTTAGGGGGGGGGGGACACGAAAAATTTCGATGTTTTTTGACAAAATGGCGCCGAAAATTAAACACTTACCCCAAGTGGTATATATATTTGTAATCTACTCTTCAATACCTTTCATTTGATACCCCACTCAAAATTTTAAAAAAATATTTTTTTTCGAGTGACATGAATTATCCGCCATCTTGGATTTCCAGTACATCAGATCGAATTGCTAATCTTATTTTTTCTATGGCCCAGCAGACCGCACATTTTGCATATTTTTCTATATTTTTAGTAATAGCGCAAGTACGGTTTTAGGGGGGGGGGGACGAAAAATTTCGATGTTTTTTAACAAAATGGCGCCGAAAATGAAACACTAACCCTAAGTGGTATATATATTTGTAATCTACTCTTCAATACCTTTCATTTGATACCCCACTCAAAATTTTAAAAAAATATTTTTTTCTCGCGATGTGAATTATCAGCCATTTTGAATTTGAACAGCTGATTATTTTGAGTTCTCTATATTTTTCCTGTGTGCGCGCCAAAACGATCTTTAATACTGGTAAGTTTCACGCTTTTATCTCTTTTTGTTCAAAAGTTATTGGAACCGTACAGAGTGACAGACGGACACAGGAACGAAACTATAAGGGTTTCTTTTTTTTGGTTTTACCAACGAAACCCTAAAAAGGAGAGATGATAAAAAATTGTTGCTTAACAATTCAGATGTAATACAAAGTTAGTAACAGTTGTGCAATTTTTTTTTTTTTTTTCCTTTTTAGAAATTAGCAGACTTCTACCTTTTTGTAATGCCTTGATAGAGGAATCTTCCGAGGTCTTACATTTGCACCAAACACTGTGCCTCTTCTAATTGGCCGGGTTACACCAGATAATATAAGTTTCAAATTTTCAAACCACCTAAAAAAAATTCCAATGATTTATTTAAAAGAAAGAATATATCTCATACAAACACTACAAAATCAGACAACTCAGACCAATTTTCTCAAATTCCTTTTTTGGTGACATTGCCTCCATTCTTCTTTATATTTTCATGCTGCTACCTGGTAAATTGATACTCTAATAAATACTTTTTCTAAACTGTAAAAATACATCAACTAAGAGTAGCATAATATTTTCCTACAGACTAAATTTTAAGTTAAAAAGTAGATTAAATCATTATACTTCTTAATGTCATGTAGAAGATGAAAATTTACCTCAATGTGCTCCCATAAAGTAATGCCACAGGAGAACCAATATCACTTCTATTTACTGCTACAGGCTTAGTCTCAAGTGCTAAACTTACATTTAAACTTTGAGATCTAAATGCTCGGAAAGAATCATGTTCCTAAAACAATAAAACTGAAGTTTGTTACAATTATATCACATCTTATTTTGGGAAAAATTGCAAATTCATATAAAAATGTCTCTTAAAGAAACACATTATCAATTTTACTACAAAATTTATACATTTCTAATTACAGTCAGAGAAAATATTATATTTTAAATATTTTATCACAATTTAACAAACCTGATTGCTTGAATAATCTGGTAGTTTATCTGGAGCACAAGGCATAACAGAATGATGATCATTTGGATCTCCAAGGCATTCCCAACCAAGCTTAACACCTAATTTTAAATTTGGAAGGTGAAGGAGCCGGCAATCGTCATACTTAGAGGCTGTCCGCACATAAATATCCAAATTGCCTTTGAATATAATTTTAGCTGAAATTTCAAAACAAAAATTAATTGTTTTATAAAAATAGATACATTTATTTCATTAATAAATTATAAAATTTAGTAATGAAATTATTAATTCATTACTAACATATAAAATAGAAACATTAAGACAAACCGCTAGTCCAATCCAAGGCGAGGTTTGTCCAGGTGATTTCCATTTCTTCAGTAGTGTTATAAGGATCAAGAGAAGCATGCAGAAGGACAGTCATCTGTTTTATAATTGCTGTCAGTCGCCCATGAAGAATAAGACGGAGTTTATCCCACAGTGGTAAAGGAGGACTTGGATCAAGCGAGGGCCTCACAATTTTTTCAAAGCCTTAAAAAAAGTATAATAAGAAGGATAACAGGACTTGCTGTGTTGTGCATCAGAAACACCATAACAAACTAATTAAGACTTAATTAAACTACACAAGGAAAATATGTGCAAAATAAAATGCAGAAAAATACAAACTTATATTGCACTGAGCTATAACAGGTTCCCAACAAGGGCCAAATGCATAGCTGAAGTGTTCAACTTCCATATTAAAATCGTGGTAGAATTTAAGTGATGTCATACTCCTTTCAATTTCTGTAACACCCCAGGGATCACCAAGCTCTAAATTCACTACTCTTTTAGCTGAAAAAATAAAACGAACAGGGTAAGGAATAAGAAGTAACTTATCTATCAGGTATGTGTATCAACCATGCCATGAGGGGAAATGAACATAGCTGCAGTTGTGTTCCTGAAAATTAAAAACACCCTTAATCTATTAAATTAATTTAAATTGATGTTTGAAAGCTTTTCTAATGAAACCTTTCTTAGTTACGTAGTACCTGGTAAAACTTAAATTAATTTGTGTATACCTCTTCTAGTTGGGGACTGTTCAGCACCAACAAGTCTTCCCCACAGGTTAAGCTGTCCAATATCTACCCACGGTTGAGGAAAATCCCTCAGTTGAAATTTTAATTCATTACATTTAGCAACAATACTTCTACACCAAAGAGTGCTAAACTGCAAACCCTCTTCAGGCCAAGGTCTACAAGTTAAAGCAAAAAAGAAATGTATAAATATGTGCCATAATTTTGGAGTACAGTGTACAATAAAGTAGCAAATTTTACTCAAGCTAGATCTAAATAGCTAAGTTTGATTTCAGATTTTTTTTTTTTTTTTTTTTTTTTTTTTTTTTTTTCTTTCTTTCTTTCTTTCTTTCTTTTTTGTGTTCTACTTAATTTTCTTAACATAGGCCTAAAAGTGAATAATATCTTAAGCAAGCTTTAGAGTACTATATTAAAGTAAGGGGCTTCAGATCCAAATAAATATTTAAAAATTGTTATTAATTTTTCCAGCAGTACATATATGCAAGAAAAAACAATTAAAGAAAGAAAAAGAAAACTTACGATGATGGATCAATACTGGTCATATTTGCAAGGACATTATCTGTACTATGAAGTGTTGGATCTGCCATAGCTAGGAGTTGGAGGTCTGAAACAATCCATGCTAATAAACGAGTTCTTGTTCCTTGTTCCTGTATTCGACGAGATCTTTGAACATATATCTGAGCATTTACTCGAGATAAATTAGCGTAGAGCTCATTCAGCTTTCCACTTGGAATAAGTAGGTGAGTCTTGTACATTTCTGAAACCTGAAAAAAGTAAATATATCTTCATTATAATCATTACAGTTTTGGCCGCATCCAATTCCTACAGTATTGAACATAAAACCAGAAGAATGTATGGTGATGTTATTTAGAATTTGTTTTACACACAAAAGAATACCAGCAATAAGAAAAGAGATATTGTAGCAGATAAAAGCTTGTCTTTTAAATTAAGACAATTGCAATTATTCCCATTGAGGACAGAAATAAGACAAATACAAACAACAAATCTCAAGGAATTTTTTTTTTCATAAAGTAGGGTTAATAATCAATTCAAAAGGTAGAATATTTACTTATGTTCAATGTAGGTAGAGCTACTGCTAGGCAGTGGCGGCGATAAGGGCCCCGCAGAACCCGCGGCGTATAGGGGGGGGGGATCTGGGAGCACCAGGGGGCCTCTGGAAGGGAAATAGAGGGCCCCCACTAAAAGTTGACAGGGGGGGGGGGGGGGCAAATCTTATGGCCACCACTGCTGCTAGGTACTTGATAAAATATATAAAAATAGAATGGAAGCTTGAGGATACAGTAACGAGGAGTTAGTGTAATTTATAAAATATTTTGTAAGGGACTCTATTTTCCCTTTAATGAAATGAGTCATATTAAGCAAGTTAATTAATGGCAGTAAAAAATAAAAATATAGGCAAGATGGAATAGCAGCTGCACTGAGTGTACCAGGTTTTGTAGGGGGTAAGGGTTTGCAAGCAAGAGAGCAAATAGTAGTGCATGCTAGTTAATATGAAACATAAAACAAATAAAAAAATTATCTTTAGGAGTCTCTTTAAAAATTGTTTCCATTTAATTTTTATTATACTTTTTATGGTAAAGCTACAGGAGAGATAGCACAGTATGCATTTAATTTACCTTCTGTTCAAGTTTCTTTTGCCTCATTAAACTCTCTTTATATTCATCAACAAGTAGTTCGTAATTATCTCTAAGGCGAACTTCAAATGGATCATCGCTTACTTCAAGAACTACTTCTTTTATCTGAAACAAGTCCAATACTTATCAAGCAGAATTAAGATAAAACATGATATACATGGAAAGAAACAATTTTAAGACATTAATTTGAAAAAATTGAAACTTATAAGGATTAAGTAGCAGAAATAGTAGTACTATTTAAAGAAAAAAAAAAATAAATAAATAAAAAACCAAAATAATTGCACTAAAAACAATTTCCTTGATTGTGACCAATTCTCTAGGATAAAAAAATAGTATACCTTAATTAACAAATCTGGGGGTAGTTTAGTATCCTGAATCGAAGCTTTTTTATGTAATTTTTTTAACCACTTAAAAATACTGACTAATTCATCTTGTACAGCAATGCAAAATGCATGCTCATAAGGAAATACAGCTTTAATACTTTTCATTGAAATGGACCTAAAAAGAAAATACTCATACATAAAAAAAAAAAATTGTTACAATGTTTAATTTTTTGCTAATTTCAATTTGTTAAACATATTGCGATATAGATTATATGAACTACAGACATCAAAACAAATTAAATTAATTATAACAATGCAATAATTTCATTTTTTGTTCCCAGTAAATATTACTGGGAACAAAAACTTATTATTCCAACTTTAAAAGAAAAACCTTGTCTTCTCTAGGTAGTTTAGATCTTATATTTTGAGGAGTCAATTCCAAAATGTAAAATAGCTAAAAGTACAGAGAAGAAAGACTAATGTAAGGAACTTATTTTCTATAATAATCCATCCATAAATTAATTAAGGTTAAAATTACTATAAGTCATAAGTAGTCATCACAATGCTAGAGATAAGGGAAGCATAAATAAATAAACTATATACAAGATTGAGCCATCAGCTGACTTCTAGTACTTCCAGTTTTTCTACTTTCAACTTCTGACAATGACATATTGGGGTCACAGGACCCCTGCTTCGTCTGAATTAAGATATTTAAAGTAAATGCAGCATTGATTCGACTCCAAAACTAATTATTTATTGTAGCGCGTTTAATGGGTTTAAAACAAACACTACGTATTCTTTAGCAAGAGCTAAAAACAGAATAATTATATTTTACTTTTAACAGTTTTTAAGAAAATATAAAACAAATCTGACATGACATTGACAGAACTCAGGATGACTTCAACATTATTATTTATTAAATTGACAAACACTAAAAATAAAATACTATGTATAACATTTCCAAAACCTGTGGTTTGATAGCAGAAAATACATCAATAAAAATTTAAAATAATAAAAAAGTAACCATGTTCTATTCCAGGGAAGAATAAAACCTTCTGAATTCTTCCTTTCCACCCTTATATATTCACTATCAGCTAGAGTTGTAAAATGAAGCTGCTCTAAAGTGAATATATCAGCAGAATCAACAGCTATCCTTAGCTGTGAAGAGGACCACACACAATCTTTCTGAGAGATCATATAAGAGAAGTCATCTAAAAACAAAAATTACAACAAATTTATTAACATGCAATATGTACATATTTTATTTGTATATTATATGCATGTATAAAATTACCTGTAACTATAGTAAGGTAATGTAGAATTGACAGCTTCATAACGACTTTAATATGACCTACAAGATTAATGTGAATTTGGTTATCCATTATTTTTCTGGATTCAGGTACTTTAGTGGGACCTAAAATAGTATATACATATAGAATTAGATTATGTGTATTTGAAGAAAGAGAGCAAATTAAGAAAGAAAAGCCAACGTAATTTATTATATAAATGTGGCGAGAAGGGAACGAACCTTTGTATTTTACATGCTTCCAAAATTTCAATAATTCCATCATAACTTCTCTAATTTTCAAATGCAGATTTGGACTCCAAACAAAATTAATTTCTTTTGAAAATTTTATTTTGAGAATTTTATGCTTTTCTCTCCATTCTAACTTAACAATGTCAAAATTTCCGTACCATGTCTGAAACAAAAATACATGCATGAACTAAATTAATATAAACAGGTCAAGTGTATGCTAGCCAGCACACAGCGAGGGTCCGTAGGCAACACTGTATTGTTTAAGTAGTACCCTATTGGTGTTTTTTAAAATACTAAAAAGCTTGACCATCCTATGGATCTGATATTCTCAAAACACATAAACAAACTTCTGATGATGTATTTAATTGCCACTAAACGGACTGTAAACATATAAATACAATGAAAAAGACCATACTTATAAAAAAAAAAAAAATGTATTTTGCCAATAAAATTTTTTTTTTTTTTTTTGTGTAAATTGTGGATCCTTTTAGGGTAGTAAGAAAATCGTACTCAGATTTTTAAAGAGAGTGGCAACGTTTCGGCATTACCTGCCATTTTCAAGCCTACAAAATAATAATTTTATTAGGACAATAAACTAAAATCGTTACAAATGCTCGGCCT
>KZ651291.1:540952-553778 GCA_001010745.2 Gerris buenoi
TCTATCTCCGCACCTAAGGTTCTCGCCTGCTCCAATAGTTTTTCAGCTCTATCGAGGTACGCTTCCCATGACTCTGTTTGAGACATTGTTAATCGAGCCATATCGTTCTTCACTTCGATCTTCCTTCGCGTCGTGTCCCCGTCGAATCGCTCTGTCATGGAGTCCATTATTTGCTTACTAGTCTTGCATGTTAGGATCAGTCCGACTAGGGAGTCACTCATAGCACAAGTTATGATGGCTTGAGCTTCTGCATCCCTTTTCTTCCAACTCTCGTACTCGAGGCTTTTAACTCCGGGTGGACTTTTTTCCAGAATTCCGTCCAATCCCTTCCCAGCGAGCACAGACTTAATTCTGAACCTCCAAGTTACGAAGTTACTTCCATTCAGAAGAGGTATTCTAATATTTTCGCTCATTTTATTTATTTATTTTTTTTTTATTAGTATTTAAAACTGTAAAAATTCAAGATTAGTAAATAGTTTTACCAGATTATTTACTTAAGGCGGGGCGGGAAGCGGTGTCGAACTTATACTCGGTTAGCTACGAGATATAGTTCGTCGTTCCCCCTGTCCCTTCCCCTACAATTAGTATAACGATTTACCGCTCAGGTCGCTGATATCTTGAGCAAACCTTGCCTACATCTGCCGCTAGATGCCTCTGACATTCGCGGCTTCATTCGACCTTCAATCCTCTTCTATCTGCCTAAAGACATAATAATTATGACACGTCCCTTCCATGTGTCCCTTTCCAGTCAAAGTTCATTGTCATTGTCGCTCGTCACTCTCTTCGTGTAAATTTAACAATATTAAGAAAATAAAAAACAGGAGAAAGAAGAGCTTAAGAAAAGCAAATGGTAATAACGAAGAATGGCAACCATCTGGCTCAAGCATAGATGATGTCAGTCTAGGGATATCAGAACTTTCCTTCACCGATTTCTCTAACTGTAATGAAGAGAAAGAAGGTTATGTTTTAGTAAACAGTGAAGAAAAAGATTTTAAGAAGACTTGTCTCTCTTAAAATTGGATGAAATAACTCCGGACACATGGGAGTTCGATGACATTAGCATTGAAGGCGTAGATTTGCAGCATTTTGAATGTTTTTTAAATGAAGAAGTACAAAGTCAAATATGTATTAAGTCTTTAGAAGGTATGAGCTATGAACAGGAAAAGGAAGGCAGAGATGTTTCCAATGCTGAGTTGAGGGAAAAGGAAATAAAATCACTTATTGAAAATCACTTAAATATCAGAAGACGGAAACATGATGAGACACCATTTCTCTAAAGTTGCCGAAGAAAAGAATCACGAAGGTATCCTAGGGACTATAAAGAAAGGCTGCTATATTGTCGCGTTGATTGTCATGAAAAATAAAGTATCGTTTAAGTACGTATACCAAATTTTGACAGTTGGTAATGATAGCATAACGGTTGTTACACTTAAGGCGGGGCGGGAAGCGGTGTCGAACTTATACTCGGTTAGCTACGAGATATAGTTCGTCGTTCCCCCTGTCCCTTCCCCTACAATTAGTATAACGATTTACCGCTCGGGTCGCTGATATCTTGAGCAAACCTTGCCTACATCTGCCGCTAGATGCCTCTGACATTCGCGGCTTCATTCGACCTTCAATCCTCTTCTATCTGCCTAAAGACATAATAATTATGACACGTCCCTTCCATGTGTCCCTTTCCAGTCAAAGTTCATTGTCATTGTCGCTCGTCACTCTCTTCGTGTAAATTTAACAATATTAAATACATATTACATTCCACGTTATTTTTATTTATTTTTTAATACTTTTTGTTACTACATAGTTACTAGATATTAACAAACCATAATAAAATCTAGATATAGGTTTTGTATATAGAAGTGAACATTTATTTAGCCAATAATACCGATTCATAAATATAATTTCAGCACTTTGTTTTTACACCATTTTCGCCAAAACATTTTGTAAACATCGAAATGAAAATATCTTTCTATTGAGACAAAAGACAAAGCATTATAATACAATAAATGGTGTACTTGGGCAATAGAAAACAATATTCGATGAAGTAATAAAAATAAACCATTTTTAAAAAAATTATTAAAATGTAAAGTATATAAGGACAACTCAAATACCACATTTGTGGTTACCACGGCCCAGGCCGATTTATGACAAGTAACTCAGCACTAATATTGTAATTTTATTACGAATTCTATATTATGTCATAATATGACATATAATATTATGTCATCATATATTATTTATTACTACCTCTTTGTTCTGGGTTCAAAAGGACTATTTTTGAAGTTTTGAATTATATTGTACAATAGTATTCAATATTCCATTCGCTACATAAACTTGAAATAAATGCTTACTATTAGCGTGACGATATGAAACGACGCGTGGGTGTATAACAAATATTTTGGTTTTCTGATTTGGTGTATAGATGTACAGAGTTTTTGGAGTTTCTACTGTAGAGCAAGCAACATAACATATTTGACATTCATATATGACAGTCATATATGACAGTTCTTCGTGATTCGCTATCCCTTCTCCTTTCATTAGTATACCGATTTACCGCAGCAATCGCTGATTTCTTCAGAAAACCTAGCCTAGGTTCAAGCCTTTACTAAAAGCCCTTTAGTCGAGTCTGGTCTTAGTCAAATATTGTTGCTCATTCCGTCTCGCTTCCTCGCAATTTTATTATCGCTCCGGTGACAGTTATTTTGTGTCATTCAAATTATTATTTTATTTTTATAAATATCTTGATTCGTATATTATTTTTCTCATCTTCTTTACTTATTTTATACATATTCCTTTTTCATTATATAATAATATCTATCTAACAACCAGTTTTTACATTTACATAATATATATATACCTATATATATTTATATATTTATTTTTTTAAAACAAATTATTACATATTGCTATTTTTATTTTAAGATACTTGTATTACAAACAAATTTATTTTTATTTAAATTTAGTTCTATTGTTAATTTCATATTAGCAATTACATTTTTCAAACTTAATTTTAATTGTATAGTTTAATTAATTTTATTTCTCTTTATAATCATTTAATTATAGGTACAGTACGTACCTAAATTGATATATAAATTTAGTTGTTGCATAAGGCATTTACCTTTTTTTGTTGTTATTTTTTTATATTTTAATATTATTTTTTTCAATTAAGTGGTTTTAAATTAAATTTGTTTGAGGTATAATTCTATCCATATCTATTTATTTATTTAATATCAACATTTATACATACACAGGTGTGTAATATTTTAAGTTAATTTATTTATTATAAGTATTTTGCATATTATTATTTATAATTGTAATACCTACTTCAATATGGAGCGTAAGCTGATAAACAACAAGAAGTACATGAGCGTCCGGAGGAAGAAGAACAGAGGCTCCAATTTGAACAACTGGCGCCAAAAAAAATTAACTCAGCATCTGCCTGAGCTTCAAGAACAAGTACAGCCTCTATTTTGTAACCAGCAACAGCCTATACTTTAAGAACATCAGCAGTCAGTATTTCAACAGGCTGTACATGAAGAACAACATCTGCATGAACTTCAAGAACAGTTACAACTTGTAATGCAGGAACAACTACAACCTGTAGAACAAGAACAGCCTCCAGAGCTTATTGTCGACATGGACACTACTCCAGATGGCCTGGAAAATATCCATCTCGAAGGTAGAAGAATTGTGGATATACAATATTTATTAGGCAGAATAGCTGAGCTTGACAAACACAATTTGGCAATGGATTGCAGGTTTTCAAACTTGAATATAATTGGAGAAAACCGAATCGGTTTGGAAAGCACTATATATTTAAAATGCTCAATGTGCCGCATGAAATTGCAATTGAATACATCTGACAATGCCAGTAGCACATTAAAACCAAATTTAGGCGCCGTTCTAGGAACTATTACAACTGGCAATGGATTTTCACAGTTAGAGGAATCAATGGCAACCATGAATGTTCCAGTAATGGACCATAAATCCTTTTCTAATATGGAATCGACTCTAGCTGTGCACATTGAAGCTGCCGCTTGGAAAAAAATGAAAGAAGCTGTAGATGAAGAAAGAAGATTAGCCTCGGAGATTGGAGACATCGATGTGGACGGAGTTCCGTTGATTCCTGTAGCTTGTGATGGAAGTTGGTCAAAAAGATCGTACAGATCCAACTATAATGCTCAGTCTGGTCTGGTAAGTAATTTCTTTTATATTGATATTTTTCTATTAAATAATTAATAATTACAGTAACTACATAATCATATAAGATAACTAAAAATATTTTCAAAATATAATAATTGTAGTTATTTTGTTTTCCTGACTCTTTAATAGAGGGAAGTTTAGTATTGGGAAATATCCCCCCCCCCCTTTTGTACAACAGATTTACAAATTTTAGTACAATTAAAAATAAAAAGTGGTGTATGTGTATCTGTTAGTATTATGACTTTTTGTGACCATGATCACGTCCAAACGGCGTCTACAAAGCAGTTAAGTTTTTTTCACCTTATACCTTAGAATTAACGTTAAAAAATGAAAAAATACATTGGTGTCGCGGGACACCCGGTAGGAACGAAGTTCCTTACATTTTTCATTAAATATTAATTATAAAATTACACTGCTAAAGACGTATAACTACGATTTATTTTCCATATTTATAAAAACAAGTGACATATAATTTGACATTATAACAACAATAAACAAAACAAGTAACAGAGTTCCAAAATAACATTTTTTCCAGCCCCTAAAAGTTCTTGCTAAATTGATACTTAAATTCATGTAAAAAATGTTCACAGATTAAAAAAATAGGGGGAACAATTAAATAAGTTTGTCAGTAGTCAGTAGTACATTGTAAAAGCCAAAAAATTCATTAAAACATAAGAAATAGGACGGGAGGAAACTACGGGAACAAATTTATGGACTATTTTACTATATTTGCAGATTTACAAGATTTTGTAACTTTTAAATATAATACGAGCCCAATAAAAGTATTTGAGTTTAATTAACTGTTACTGCAGAAACAGATTTAGACACAGACACCATAATATTCTATATACATCTTAATAATATTAGATACTTTTACTTTCTACATATCTAATACGAATTATACATATTATTATTAATTATAATAATATTACGAATTATACTAGAGAATACATCTTGCATTCTGTAATACGTGCTTTTTGTATTTTTTATAGGCAGTAATTATGGGATTCAGGACTAAAAAAGTTATTTATCTTGGCGTTAAAAATAAGTACTGCTGCATTTGTGCTAGAGCTGCTGCTTTAAATAAAGAAACTCCTCAGCATGAATGCTACAAAAATTGGGATGGCAGTTCTTCAGCAATGGAGAGTGCTGTTATATCTGAAGGATTTAGGAATAGCGAAGAAATGTTTGGTGTCAGATTTAACAAAATCGTCGCTGATGGAGATAGCAGTGTCTACTATCAAGTTGTGAAGAATAGACCCTACAAAAATCTCGCTGTAGAAAAGGTAGAATGCACCAATCACCTTTTAAGAAATCTGTGTAATAAATTAAGAGACTTGACAAAAAACAAGGCTCTTGGTAGTGTTAAGCTCAGAAGAATTCTTGAGTCGAAAATATTGAAATTGAGAAGCTCTGTAACTCAAGCCGCTAAGCATTACAGGATTGACGCAACACTTCCTCTTTCAGACCGCATCAAGTGTTTGGCACAAGATGTAGAAAATGCACCATACCACGTGTTCGGAGATCACAAGAAATGTGCTGCTTATTTTTGTTCAAAGCAGAGCGAAACCGACCTTTCAGATGTACTCCAAAGAGAGAAAGAGACCGACATATCAGATGTACTTCAAAGTCCTTTGTGGCCACAGATATGCAACACGTTCTCTTACTTAGCTAGACATGCGAGAAGTTTGATTCAAGGTCTCACGAGTAATTGTGCGGAGGAATTTAATAGCATAGTAGCTAAAATGATTGGCGGAAAGAGGATGAATCTTATACAAAGAAACTCTTACCAAACAAGAGCGTTCTCCGCAGTAGTCTCCCATAATACTCGAGCTCTGCAGTCTGTGATCCATAGAGAGGTATGCAAAGCTAGCCCAGGTGTAACTCTAAAAAAAATGCACTCTAGAAGGCTTTGTGCTTTGATAAGAAAAAAAAAATCAAAATAGAAGCAAAAGAAAATTATTCAATAACAATAAAAAAAAGGCAGGAGAATGATGCACAATCATACGGCGAGCTCGCCGAAAAGAACAAGAATAAACAACAAGTTTCGAAAAGAAACAAGTTGTGCCAAAATTGTTGAGAGGCTATTATACGAGGAAATTAATTGCAAATCCTTAATTTATGGCCGAATAAATGAAAAGAAGGCGTTAGAGAAACTCGCAGCAATGGAGAAGGTGAAAATAAACCCTTGTGGTCTCTTCGTTGATCCTGTTTATGGATATTTAGCAGCAACTCCTGATGGTTTGATAGAAGATGACACTATAGTTGAGGTGAAATGCCCCTATAGTTGTCAATCTATGTCAGTTGAAGAAGGTGTTAAAAGTAAGAAAATAGTGTACTTGAAACAAACTGAAAATGGATTTGAGCTGATCAGAAATCACAATTACTACTTTCAAGTGAGTTATCTTTTTTAGCCAATACCTACTTACTATAAAATAAATTACAGATTCAAGTTGACAAGCTATTTAAATATTTTTTTTATGTTTTTAACAATATTATATTAGTGCTCTACTCTGGGTATTTTTCAGGTTCAAGGACAACTGCATATATCCCGGAAAACATACTGCCTATTTGGAGTATGGACACCATTAAACATGGTTGTTATAAAAATTAAAAAAGATGATAGCTTTTGGACAGAACAAATGGAAGATAAACTGAAGGAGTTCTACGTTGAATGTATGTTACCTGAATTGGTTGACCCCAGGAAGACAAGATCTTTGCCAATTAGAGAGCACTCAAAAGTTGAAGAGGCCAGAGCATCAAGGAACAAAGAAAAGGTAAAAAAAGAAGATACATCCAACTGCCTTAGTTTTACGATTGGGTAGTAATATTATGTATAGCAAGATTTCTGATATTTCTGATAGTTTTTTTTTCTGAACATATATATGCCAAATTTCGGATCAAAATCGGCTAAGAAATTAAGGCTCCAGGCGTTTGCTTAGGCAGACGACAGACCAATATTTTTTCAACTCAGGGGACCTCAAAATGAGTAAATCCATCAAAATCTCAAAATTGATTTTTCACGCTATCACAATACGTTTTCTTTATAATATGAGGAAGTAAAAACCCCTTTTCTCTTGAGTATCTCATAATATAAATTTTGTAATTTTTTGTTAGTATTGTAATAATTTTTTAAACTTATTTTTTTCCTACAGGACTCTAAGTTGTCATAACGATGACAAGCCACAACTCTTTTGGACTCTTCGGTGAAAGTCAGATGGGCAGAGCTTATCAAAGTGACAGATAATAATTTTATTCTATTGTTGTAAACTATATACAAAACAAACATTTTGTTACTCTAGACATTACAAAAGACATTTATTATTTAATAGTTATTTATAAAATTTTATTCTATCATTAAAAAGTATAATACACATGAATTTGTATTTTTAATACCTAAAAATGTATTTAATATTTTCACAGTACCGATTTTCTTATTATTATTTGTTATGTGGTTGCAGAATGTTCTCAATAAAAAGTAGTAAGGCAAGTCACATAGTATTGCAGAGATTTGTTATTTGTGTTTATCAGTAAAAAAAATCGCAGGAAAATGTTAATTGACGCAACTACTTTTTAGGGCCTCTTTAATATACTCTTAAGTAACTTCAATTTAATACCCACTCGAAAATTGAAGAAATAAGAATTTTTGTTCAAAGCACATTTGTGCGAATAACGAGCTTTTTATATATATAATATAAAAAGTAAATATATGTGTTGTGACAAAGTGTATTTTTTACACATTATAAAAATATTTTTGAAGACTTATGTGACAGGGAATTTATTATTTATTTAATTCATGGAATTTATTTATTAATTCTGACGAAGCTATAATGTAATCGCGAAATATAGCATTTAGGAAAAGAGGGGAAGTTTTATGTTTTATTATATTTAATAATTAAAAAGTAACAACTTTAAAAATGCCAATTTCGAAAAGTAAATAATCTATATAAATAATAGTTTATGAAAGTAGAAAAACCGTGTTGTGTAGCTAAGTAGCTAGAGATAGAGATAAGAAGTGGTTAGAACAAGAGTAAGACGGGGTGGGAGAGCCCCGGACTCGGGACACATGACACTCCACCCTTCACTCCCTCCCCCAATCTGAATAGAAACTGATTCACTAGTACATTAAAAATCCACCAGGTTCGGTAGCGGACGGCCTCGTCCCGTCAAATCGTTCTTAACAAATGCAGCCTCCAAATTTAAATATTTTAAAATAATTTTTACATATTTGGCACCTACTAATGCTTCTTAAGGGCGGCTAGTTTTTAGAATTTTGAATTTCGTCCATGAAAATACAATTTTTGACTTTTAGGGCTTTTTTAGGGCTAAAATAAACCAAATATAAAGAATCTAAAAACTAGCCGCTCTTTGGGATTTAGTTGTGAATCTTTTGAAAAAAAAATCAGCTCTCTATCCCTTAAAATAGAGGCCCCATTTGTTAACTACGAAAACACTATAGGTTCCGCCCCGCCTTAACCACTCAGATTATTCAGTATTTACTGGGACCATAACCTCTGTTTGCACCTCGCAGTGGGTTTGCCTTAATTACTATCTTTAACGAAATACACCTCTTCAAGTTCCACAAAACAAGACTGAATTTTATTTGACATAAAACATTAATAAATAATATTGACACAAAGTGATTTTATAAACTTGAAATAAATTTACCCTAACAATAATTCATGTCACTTGAAAAAATTTTTTTTTTTAAATTTTGAGTAGGGTATCAAATGAAAGGTATTAAAGTGTAGATTACAAATATATATACCACTTGGGATTAGTGTTTAGTTTTCGGCGCCATTTTGTCAAAAAACATCGAAATTTTTCGTGTCCCCCCCCCCTAAAATCGTACTTCCGCTGTTACTAAAAATATAGAAAAATATGCAAAATGTGCGGTCTGCTGGGCCATAGAAAAAATAAGATTAGCAATTCGATCTGATGTACTGGAAATCCAAGATGGCGGATAATTCAGGTAACTCGAAAAAAAATATTTTTTTAAAATTTTGAGTAGGGTATCAAATGAAAGGTATTAAAGTGTAGATTACAAATATATATACCACTTAGGGTTAGTGTTTAGTTTTCGGCGCCATTTTGTCAAAAAACATCGAAATTTTTCGTGTCCCCCCCCCCAAAAATCGTACTTCCGCTGTTACTAAAAATATAGAAAAATATGCAAAATGTGCGGTCTGCTGGGCCATAGAAAAAATAAGATTAGCAATTCGATCTGATGTACTGGAAATCCAAGATGGCGGATAATTCAGGTAACTCGAAAAAAAATATTTTTTTAAAATTTTGAGTAGGGTATCAAATGAAAGGTATTAAAGTGTAGATTACAAATATATATACCACTTAGGGTTAGTGTTTAGTTTTCGGCGCCATTTTGTCAAAAAACATCGAAATTTTTCGTGTCCCCCCCCCCAAAAATCGTACTTCCGCTGTTACTAAAAATATAGAAAAATATGCAAAATGTGCGGTCTGCTGGGCCATAGAAAAAATAAGATTAGCAATTCGATCTGATGTACTGGAAATCCAAGATGGCGGATAATTCAGGTAACTCGAAAAAAAATATTTTTTTAAAATTTTGAGTGGGGTATCAAATGAAATGTATTGAAGATTAGATTACAAAAATATATAACACTTGTGGGAAAAATTTCATTTTTCCCGCTATTTTGTCAAAAAATTAATAATCCCCCCCCCCTCCTACCCCTTACTAAGTTTGAAGTGGGGTATGAAATGAAAGGTATTGAAGAGTAGATTACAAATATATATACCACTTAGGGTTAGTGTTTCATTTTCGGCGCCATTTTGTCAAAAAACATCAAAATTTTTCATGTATATAAATGTAATGCTTGGTCCATTATTGCAGACAATTAAAGAAACACAATTTACACCTGACTTTAACTACAATAATAATATAGTACACCTACTTTTATGAGGAAGGTGTGTAAAAGTTGAATCTACATAAAATTTTTGTAAAGTAGTTAAATCTCTATCAAGGTTATCAGTGAAAATACAGTCATCAAATCTTATGGAAAGTTTCTGAAAAAGAAAAAAACAAAACATACTAATAAAAAATAAGCACAAGGATAAGATAATTTGTTTAAAGTATTGGTTTCCGTGCAATGATTCTGAGTCAAAAAGTTTAGTTCTGAATAAAAAAAAAAATCTCAATCTGTAAAATAATGCATAATAATGTAAAATAATGCTATAAAATATTGCAAATTATGAGTTAAATTGTGAGCATGTTGTATCAAATAGCCTATTTTTATAAATAGTATTTTTTTTTTTTTTTTTTTTTCAGAATTGATTACCCAATTAAGTACCAACTCACATCAATTATTTAATAAAATGAGAACACAAAGTGTGTATATCACACATTAGTATCTGACACTGTATTATTACTCAATATGAATAATAAAACATAATTATGTAACTATTTTAATATTAACTTACTTTTGGTATCACAGGAGAAATGTAATCTAAAAAGCCATTTATATCACATTTAGAAGAAGAAGATGATTTTTTAGATGATTGATTAACTTGCATCAAATTAAAATAAGTATAAAAATCGTCATTTATCACAGTCTTTATGTTAGATAAACTAATAGAGACACTCTAAACAAAAAAAAAAAAAAAAAAAAAAATTACAACAAGGGCAACAGACATTAATATTGTAAAACAATGTTTTTATTGATAATAAAATGGTAAACTAATTTTTTTTCTGCAAATTTCCATAGGCCTAAAAAATAATAATATGGATTCATCCATTATTTGGAAAATTTCAGTGCACTGCACATGTGCAAAATTAAAGGAATAGCTATTGTAGGGTAGCAGAAAGGGGGGGACACAATTTAAAAAACTAAAATCTGGCGCTGATAATTCAATATTTGCAGTAAAAATGCACAATACTCATAAAATTTTAAAATATATACATATATTTGTAATCTACTCTTCAGTTGGTTTCAATGGATATCCCACTCAAAATTTAAAAAAATAACCTTTCTGAGCTTACCAGATTTGTGCAAATTGTGCATGAGCATATTAACTTCTCTAAATTTTTCTTATGTGTGGGTCAAAAAGTTGTGCCTGTATTTTAAATTTAAACTTTCAAGCTTGAATGATTTAGGAGATATGGACCAAAGTGGGAAGAGCAGACAGACACATCACCCTCAGGGCATAAGAGTTTCGAGTTAACCACTTAAAAAGTTAACCAAATTTACGGAAAATTAGGTAAAACAAATTTTTTTATCCCGCTCTTAAGAATAAAATTTTAAAATGATTCAATTTAGAAATATTAACATAAAATTATGACTGCATTAACTATAATCCTAGATATAGACTACATATGTGTAATATTATTACAGCAAATAATAATTCATATTGTTTTACTTCATTATATCATTTAAATTACAAGAAAATAATAAAAATTACCAAAACCGAAAGAGGAGGATTTGCGACTAGGGTTGCATCTAAAGCTAAAGTAGTGTGGATGTGTGCAAGGCAAGGTTGCTCATTTGCTGGCTTTTTACTTGGACGTAAGAGCCTAGTGGTAGCACTACCAAGAGATATAGTAACAAGTAGTGAAGGTTTCCCTGTCTCTCGCCGGCCATTATGAACAACGGATGCTTCCAAATGAACAGAATTTAAAGTGCTGTGAGCTAAACACTCGCCACGCTTGACTGCACAAGTTATACTGCTCACTCGTATGGATACAAACTGAAATAATAAAATAGGAAATTAAAACCAAACTATGTTCTTTCATAAATAGCTCCATGTTTTTGTGTAAGTATAAACGTGTGCTTTATCCTTCACATTACAGACCGAAGAAGGAAGTAGCCAAGGCAGTGTAGTGTTTGTATTGATTTGGTTTTCAAATTTTTGATTTGGTTTTGAGCTGAAGGTGTATACTTGATACAGTGTGTCGTGAAAAGGAGGAGAGACCTCATGTGTGGATGTGGTTTCAGAAGTGAGATTGAAGTGGTCCTGGGAGGATGGGTGAACCAGGCCATTGTTGATGGGTCCTGAAAGTATAGTATTACTGAGGGTCCTGAAAGTGTAGTATCAACTACGCTATTTGCCTGAATACAGGACTTGAGTAAAGCAATTAATTGGGATTTGTTATTTATGTTCATTAGACAAAAAGTTATCCTGTTTAAGGACGATTATCGAGTCCATAGCATAGTTGATGATCACCTACTTTTTTACTCGATAACGTCTCCTCTGCTCAGCAGATTTTGTGCTGTTAGGAGTTTTGAATAAGATTGTGCAAGTCTTGCCTGAGTAGTGGCGTTTGATATATTTCAGGTATGTATCTCATATAGATGCAACGGTACACCCATTTATGTTTTATCTTATCAAAACATTGTAACCCAGGTTAAACCAGTAAAAAATAAATATAATAATAATAATAATATAACTTTATATGATAAATATTAAAATTCATACGCATTTTAAAAGAAATTTATTGCCCTAAACTTTCGTTTATGTACAGTTTTACTACCACTGGTTTAGGCAGTACGAGACAAAATTTATTGACAAATGTGGTGCAAATGTCTTTTTTTTTTTTAAAAAAAAAAAAGCCCCATTATCAACAGCGGGTATCTCCTCCTAAACGGTAAGAGATAAA
>KZ651291.1:563098-577026 GCA_001010745.2 Gerris buenoi
ATTTACTACGTTTCCATGTGTAAATAAAAGGATTGAATCCTGATTTGGGATTTAACAAGTTAAGAGTTTCCAAGAGTGGTATTAAATCCGTATTCAATACAAAATAAAAAAAACAAGCTTCAAAAAATAACCTTCACCTGTTGTAACCATGATTTTTATTACGTATTTTGACAGATTTTACTACAGTTTCTACAGAAATACACTAGGTTCGCTCATACCGACGCTCTGCGCATGTCAGGATCCAGTTCAGGCGTTTCCATGCAACTAGATCCAGATACGATCCCAGAATTTAGTGGATTGTATCGGGATCGGGATTGGACTTAATCCGTTTAGAACCTAGGTTTCCATGGACACTTTGAATCCAAAACCTGTATCCTACCCGTATTCAATCTGTATTTAAACATCATGGAAACGTAGTATGTATTTATTCACAATATAGGTAAAAAAAAAAAAGTAGAGGTAGTAATACAGACTGGTTAGTTAGTAGACTAGTCATAAAAAAACTAAACGTTCATACATACTTAGTTAAAGAAAATGATCAAAATTCCACCCATCCCAACCACCAAGACAAATTTTAAGTCCTCAAACCACAAATAAGTTATAGCTTTTGCCAGATTGGAAAGGATCAAATTTAATAGCAACATTGTTCTCAGTTAATTAATTGAAGGATATCGTCCCGAGAAACTCAATATTAGTACAAGCATAAAAACTATCTGAATCATTTATACAATAAGCTAATAGAGGCTAAAAAATAACAAAAATTAGCTTACTAACCACGTAATAATTATATAAATGAGCAATGCAGCCAAAACAAACTCGCCAGGTCCAAACATCATGGATTTTTTCACAGAGTAAATAGATCCTCTAAAAATAACATTGTCATTTCTAAATAATAAAATATCCAACCCTACAACATCTTGGAATTATAAAATCCAACTTGGATTAGACCAAACATAACAAGACCATAAATATATAAATAAAAAAATAACACAAAACTACAAAACCTTCTTAGGTTAAGGTTAGGCTTGAAAAGAAGAACAAGAAGATATCATAAAGCTTTCGAAAACTTGGATTCGCATTTGCGATTTCACAAATGTTTTTAAAACTGGGCTTTATAGATAAGGTGAAATGATAAATTAAATAGATATGCACGATTACGTGAATATTTATTTAATTTATTATTTAAGCTATGCATAAAAAATAAATAATAATATAATTCTGTATTATTTATTAGTCGTGTTCCATTTAAACCAAATTTCATTCTTAAAATATTGGAGCTCGAACTGCCCCAAATATATTTCTGAACAGTCGATAATTGTTCAAAATATAACCAGCCCTCTACATACAACCTTTAATTTATATCTATATCACTTTCTCTGGCGAATTGGCGAACTGGCGAACCTTTAGTAGTACCTTTGGGCCTGGGCCTAGATATCAATAAAAAATTCACACCTTAACTTAAAATAGTTAGTGGAATCTTTTACAATTTTAAATGCGCGCTTATGTTGGTATCGATTTAAAAAGGAATCGAGGCTTTTGTTCTTTCTATATCGATATAAAGGCTGTTAAAGATCCCTTCCCGTCCCCTCCCAAAATCGTTTGCGGCGGGTGCGGTGCGGGGGTGGTTGTTTCGTTGTCAAATTGTGCGAGTCTGTTGTTTGTTTATATTGCGGTACTTGGGTTATCAATCGTTCTTTTAATTCGGATTCATGTTTTTTTAAAGCCCATCATCAATTTTCTTTTATTATAGCCAATTCAGATTTTTTATTTTTTTTGTATTTGTTGTTTTAGTTTCGGTGTATGTAAGTAGTGTCGTGTTTTCTAGCGTGTAGCTGTCTTTCTACGAAGAAAACATGCAGAGAAGTGCTTTGCAAACGAAGAGAGAGCTTTTCTTTAAAAACGAACTGCCTACTCAGAATAATCAGAGCGATTACACTAATGCTCAACCTCCGGGAAGTAAAGAGCTAGGCAGGAGGATTGCAGAGAAAGGATCCAGCTTCGAATCATCAGAGAAAGGTTCTAAGCTGGACAGGGAAAAAAGTATTGGTGACAAAGAGAATCTCAATAAAAGGGAGCTAGAAGGATACGTCGGTTTTGCAAGTCTGCCAAATCAGGTTTATAGGAAAGCTGTAAAGAAAGGATTCGACTTCACTTTAATGGTGGTTGGTGAATCCGGTCTTGGTAAGTCAACTCTTATTAATTCTATGTTTCTAACTGACATATACGGTTCTGATTATCAAACTAATAATCAAGCTATCAAGAAAACAATCGAAGTTCAAACAACTAAAGTACTACTTAAGGAAAACGGTGTCAACCTTAGTCTGACTGTAGTTGACACTCCAGGATTTGGGGACGCCGTTGATAACTCTAACTGTTGGCAGCCTGTAATAGATTTCATTGAATCTCGGTATGAAGAGTATTTGAATGCAGAGTCTAGAGTTAACAGGAAACCTCAGCTTAGTGACAGTAGGGTTCATAGTTGCCTCTACTTTATAGCACCATCTGGCCATGGGCTTAAACCTCTTGATGTAGAATTCATGAAGCGTCTCTATGACAAAGTCAATGTCATACCAGTCATTGCCAAAGCCGATACTATGACTCCAGAGGAATGTGCTCACTTCAAAAAGCAGGTAATGAATCAAATTAATCAACATGAAATAAAAATATATGAATTCCCTCCTTCTGAAGAAGAAGACGAGATTGGTACTGGAACCAAGAAACCGCTAAGAGACAGAGTTCCAATGGCAGTTGTTGGCAGCAATACATTGGTGGAGATTGAAGGAAAGAAAGTGAGAGGAAGGAGGTATCCATGGGGTGTGGCTGAGGTAGAAAATCTCGAACATTCTGACTTTATAGCCCTTAGGGATATGCTTATTAGAACTCATTTGCAGGACCTCAAAGATGTCACTAACAATGTACATTATGAGAATTACAGGTTCAGAAAATTGGCTGGGTTTGGAGGAGATGCAAATAAATTAGGAGGTATGAATGTTATTAAAAATCCCTTGGCACAAATGGAGGAGGAAAAGAGAGAGCATGATGCTAAAATGAAGAAGATGGAGGCCGAGATGGAGCAGGTATTTGAGATGAAGGTCAAAGAGAAGAAACAGAAACTTAAGGATTCTGAGGCAGATCTCCAAAGAAGGCATGAACAGATGAAGAAAACTCTTGAAGCTCAAATCAAGGACCTGGAGGAAAGGCAAAAGGCTCTTGAAACAGAAAAACTGGCTTGGGAGCAAGCCAATGGAATCAGTATAGATGAGCTTAGAAGGAGAAGCTTAGAAAGGGACACTACTGACGGTAAGGAAAAGAAAGCTAAAAAGAAAGGCCTATTTTAATTATTGTTTCATTTTTTTCTTAGGGTTTTATTTGCTAATGAGTTCAGAAAATAAAATATTTCTGACTGAATGAGTACCTATGAATAAATAAGGTGTGATTCCTGCTTTTAGGATTGAAGTAAAGCAGCATATACCTCACAACTAATTTTATTCATTTTGTAAAACTAGCAGTTTACATTCATTGTCTGTAAAAGAATTATGCTCTCAGAACAATTTGTTTGACAAGCAATATTTTATTACTTTTTTTAAAGTTTAAAAATGATTTTTCTAAATCAAATATTTTTTTATGCTTATTGATAAACAAATTATAATTAAACTTTTTCAAATTTATTTAAATTTTTTTTTTGTTATGCTTTAATTATTGGATGGTTTTGTTCTCTTGCTTTGTTGCTAAAGGATATTTATATTTTATCTTTAATATCATCTGGTTCTTTTAAGTAATCATGAAATATTTATTATTTTTTGGTGAAGGTTCATTTAATGATGATTTAAAAAAAATATAATAATAATATAAATTCCAATAATTTATACGCTTTTATTTTCTGAACTTAGTTATATTTCTAAAGAGCCCTAAACATGGTTAATATCTGCCATGTATACTTTTTTTTATTTGCCTGCTTATATACTTATTTAAGAAAATAAAATTATAAAAGTAGGAATTCCTATATTTAATAAGGTATGTTACAAACAGATAAATACAAAAAAGAAAATATTGGACTATTTCAGCTTAATTTGCCTCAGTAAAACTCTTAATTGTATGTTATTAAAATTTATTTTTGTCCTTCTATTTGGCTACAGCTCAGCTGTTACAAAGAATCAATATTTGATTAAACTTCAATTCTACCATTGTTTCTTTTTTTGCTACATCTAAACTACCTTCCCACATGCTTCTATTCAATTTGTAACAAAATAAATCAACATCCTATTTATGTCTCTTTGTGTGACTGAGGAACTAACAAATAACCTTTATTTTATTTTATTTTTTCTATACATCTGACACTGCTAAATATTTAGCATATACATAATTATTTTTTTTTTTTTTGTATCCTTACGAACTAACTTGACATGACAGCTATTTTGCTGCCTTAAAAGCCAACATTCATGTAATAGTACATTACGTGTCGAGTGCGGAAAGTAGCATTTTGCATGCGAGTGTGGAGTTTACACCCGAGCGACACAAGGCTAGTAAAACCACACGAGGAATGCAAAATGCCATTTTCGCATGATTTGCGTACGATACTTTATCTACGATTGTTAGATTTTAATTATAAATACAGAAAAATAATTAACTTCTTATATGTAAGTTCATATTTCTCTTTTGATAAAGATGACATTAATTCATTAGTTGTATTTTGTGCCGAACTAATTATTTCGGGAGGCTTATTTATTTTCCTCATTTTTGTCATCATCACTTAAATCACTAAAATTTGTTTTTCACTAAACATTGTTCATCACTAAACATTGTTTTTCACTAAAATGTCATAAACAGTTACTTTAATTAAACAAACGGCAAATTAGTTTTGTTAAATGTAAACAAACTCACTAATCGTGCATAAAGATGAAGATTTCTTCTTTTTTACCTCCATAAGGTGGTAAAGAAGAGGAATTCTTCAGATTTATGAGGCGCGCATGCCCAATGAATACAAGTACGTAAAGAATCACTTTCTACTCATCTAAACAGAGATACAATGTTTTCATTTTCTATTAATCGAAGGTAAAATATCTTTTTACACTTCTATTTTGGGTGTATTAGGCAGAATTTGATGACATTTTCAGCCTTAGTTCTTTCTTTTTAAAAAAAAAACAAAAAAAAAAAACATAATAATAATAATTTGCATTCTTATTTTTTAATAGCAGTCTTTATTCCAGTTCTTTCTTTCTTTTTTTTTTTTTAAATTATTATTATTAAACTTTCTATTGTTTATTTATTTATTTTTTTCAATCAACAGAAAATTATAAAATACCACGGGTTTGGAGGAGATGCAAATAAATTAGGAGGTATGAATGTTATTAAAAATCCCTTGGCACAAATGGAGGAGGAAAAGAGAGAGCATGATGCTAAAATGAAGAAGATGGAGGCCGAGATGGAGCAGGTATTTGAGATGAAGGTCAAAGAGAAGAAACAGAAACTTAAGGATTCTGAGGCAGATCTCCAAAGAAGGCATGAACAGATGAAGAAAACTCTTGAAGCTCAAATCAAGGACCTGGAGGAAAGGCAAAAGGCTCTTGAAACAGAAAAACTGGCTTGGGAGCAAGCCAATGGAATCAGTATAGATGAGCTTAGANAAAAAAAAACTTTATTTTTTAATATTTTTAAAATTATTAAACTTTATTTAATTCACTATAAATTTATCATGTGTATAATGCATAAGATTATTATGCTCATAAGATATGATTATCATGATATGTTCACACTAAAAAACAATGTTAAGACATGTATCTTGAATGTGAAATCTAAATAGAGTTTATATTAGTTAAAAAATTTAAACTATTATTCTCTATTGGTAATTTCTTTAACAGAAAGATAACGTTTGATTCTAGTCACATAAAAATTTGCATTTTGTTGATAAGGTTCTAAAAAAAGAATAAATACTAATTTTCTAATAATCTATTGTATTATTCTCATTTATCAATTGTCTTCATTAATTTTAACAGTTTACACCAGATTAACAATGTCCAAATTGTTGTGGGTATCAAATTTTAAAGTTTTACATTGATATTAAGATAAAAAAAGTGTAAAATACAAACTTAAATATGCATAATTGAAATGCAAATGTGTAAAATATATTGTGATAGCATAGTTTTGAGAAAATATTGAGTAATGATTGGATAACGGTTGTTCATTTGAACTCCCCTCTTTTTTGCAGCACCGTACTATTTAATCGGGATTCCCAAGGTTTTGGTTAAAAGGAGAATACTTAATTCCAAAAATTTTGATTTTAGCTAAGCTCAGTTGTTTTTTATTAACAGTTGTAATTCTTAGCCGTTATTAAGTTCAGTTGTTTAGATATAATTATTAACTGACTTTCAGTTAATGTTGTTATTAATTTTGATTTTTCTGTTATTATTTGCCTTTTAGCTATATTTGAAAAAAAAAGATCTCCATTAATTATAAGATGGTGATTAATGGAAACAATCTTTTTAAAAATGTATTGCTTACTTTTATCAATATTTTAAAACATGAATATGTTACTTTTATCATTAATACAATCCATTGAGAAAACATTTTTTTTATATATATATTTTAAATGTTCTTGTGTGCTATGAGGTACTCTAATTAGCAATTAGCCTAGGGAGCCTAGGATCTTAAATAATATTACTCTAGAAGTGACAAGAACCAAGTTATAAATGTTCTTCCTTGTCTCTTTATTTTTTTCACTTTCTCTCAGCTGAAATAGTCCAATTTTTTTGTTTGTTTTTATTTCTTTATATAACTGCATTTATCTTGTCTCCACAATTTTGTGGATCTGGACCATTCCCTTGCCTAAATTGGGTGCAGCTTCATGCTCTTTCTAGGTAATATACTATTTTTTTCATATTTATAATGTATTCTAAGGGCATTGTATAATTAAAAGAAAAAAAAAAACATTAAATTTAAATCTATTCCTAACTTTATTTTATAATACAAATTCTTAGATTTTAATTAGACTGTTCAAAGTTGGTAGCAAACTAACAGTGGCATCAGAATCTTATGATATCGTTTACAGTCCTTTGCTTTAATTTGGCAACCCTTGGAGTGTAGCTGTGTGAACTATCATATAAAATAAAATAATCTCAATAAAATGTCTGATTGTAATAGTCTAATATATCTTTCTATTAATTGATTATTGTTATTATAATCTGAAGGAGTAGTTAAATTTAAGTGTGTAATAGTTAAAGAAATAGACATTCCAAGTATTTAAAAAAAAGAATCACTCAAATGGAATGAATTACTTAAAAACAAATTTTTTTTTTTTTAGATTAATTTATGATCTTGTCATGCATTTTCCTTGATAAGAAAATAATTTATTTTAAAAATGTTTTTTTCTGCATAAATTTAGTGTCTATAAATTATGTCTTTGCATTTTGCTGTTTTTTTTTATAATTAACTAGCTGGATACCCGTGCTTCGCTACGGAGTGTTTTTATATTTATTTGATAAGTTATAAACTACCAGGAAAGCATGCAAATTAATTATTTTACTATGTGAGAATATCTAGATTCGACTCCTCCTACTTATATCCCCCTCCTCTTTGATAAGATAATTTGCAAATATCCTAAAGTTACCCCCCTCCTAAATGAAAATATGACAAAACTGTGCATAACAACAATTACTGTACTTTTAAAGAGCATTTCAACGATATGCATCATGAAGATATAGGGTATTCATTACTTGTACCCCGTACCCCTGTGTACCAAAATTGTAATTTCGTAATCTCATGTAGGCAGTGACCTTCACCTTGTTTTGAAGGAAAAGTGTGTAAATATTCATCAAATTAGGATAAAAGACATACCATCATACTGATACTCTTCTTTTTATATAAGATATAGCTATATTTTCCAATTTAACCCCCCCCCCTCCCCTCCTAAGTGAAAATATGATAAAACTGTACATAACAACAATTACTGTACTCTAAAAGAGCTTTTCAACGATATGCATCATGAAGGGTATTCATTACTTTGACATTTGTACCCCGTACCCCTGTGTACAAAAATTAAATTTCGAAAATTCATGTTGACAGTTTTTTTCCCCTTGCTTTGTAGGCCAATTGTGCAAATTTTCATCAAGATCTGACTACAACTGTAGATTTGTATAAAGAACATACATTCGTTGACTTTTATATATATATGGCCGCCATCTTGAATCAAAATGCCCGATTGGTAAACTATTTATCAAAAGTTACTAATTTCATATAAGGAAGCCAACTTATAAATTTCAAGGTTCTAGTACAATTGGTTCCCGAGATATCGTCTTGTCGAATTTTGTATATAGATGGCCGCCATCTTGAATCAATATGGCGGATTTTAAAAATATTTCTTAGCGAGCACCTAGGAGGTAAGAGGAACACACCTACAAAAATTTCATGGTCGTAGGTCCAGTGGTTTCAGAGAAATCGTGATGTGTCAGTGAGTGGTATTTGGATTTTATATATATAGATAATTTCAGTTATCGTGCCTCGTTAACCATAGGTCACTCATCATTTCCTATCAATGTATGAAATATACTTATATGAATTTATCTAATATGAGAAACTTATTTTTACTGGAAAATCTAGAATTATTTCTAGATTCAATTCTACAATTTTGAAAATTAACTTCTGTGATTGGAAACATCAAAACCATCTATTTGGTTATGCATGTTTTTTTTTAATGAACATAGTTTAAAACTATTATTCTAGTAAGTGAAAATTTATTAGGGTACAAACTCCTTTCATCAGGAGATTAGTAGATTGACTTGTTTTGAAATAAGTAAAGTTGGTTCTAATCTGTAAAATTTCTTTTCATAAGCCAGTACCCTTTAAAACTCCTTTTAAAATTCTCTACCGAGTAATATCATAAATTTCTGGCTAGATTTTAATTATAAGAATAATCAATTTCTTTCAAGGACATAAAAATTCAGACTTTTGTTTCTTCTTATGGTTTTACTTTTTGTAACGTATTATAATTTAAATTTATTGAAGTTTTTACTGTTATCATCGACGTGTCTCCTTCACAAGTTTAGATCTATATGGTTGATTATTGTTGACGGTGGTTGATTATTGTTCTTTATAATTTATTTTCTTCAAAGAATTTAAGTTACCTCTAAATTATATAGTACATTGTGATTCAATTTTCACTGAAGAGCTTAAATTTGCTTACTTAATTAAAGTTATTAACTTCAAGATTTAAAATATTCTGTATAATATGTATTTATTATTCTGTTGTCACTGTTTTTAAAAGTACTATTTTATATTTATAAAGGTGCGTTTACACCTGACACTTCTCTCCGGAAATAAATGTCAAGTGTCAGACAGAAATCGCTTTGAGTGTTTACATCTGAGAGAAATCGCTTGAGATTTATTTCAGAGATATATGTCTGACACTTCTCGCAATGCTTAAATTTGCAATAAATGTACGAAGAGGAGTTTGAATTTTCAAATAATCGGTGTTTACATCTGTTGGTATAGAAGTGTCGACACTTACAGCTGAGAGTAGAAACATAAATCTCAGACATCTGAGATTTCTGTCTGACATAAATATCATGCAATAAATGTCAGGTGTAAACGCACCTTTACTATTCTATTTTTACCAAATTATAAAATAAGCAGTACTATTAATCTTACTGCTGGTAAGGTAATGTAATCAATTAGAATAATGGGATAGTGAATTGTTTTGAGGATAATGTCGTAGTAAAGAAATAGATAAGTTTACTAGGCCACTTATTTTGTATATATATGTGAATATTGTGAAATTACTCTTTTCTGACATGTGTACTCTTTATTAGGGACATGTTTTGGTTTCTCTGATCAACTTCATGTAATTTTAAATTTCCAAATAGGTGTAATATTTGAGAAGTAGGCAAAGTTACATTCCCAACAGGTGTCAGTTTAAGATGTATTTCGCTTTATATGTTAACTATTTTTTTACTTATAGGACGTATTCAAAGTAATATATAAGAACCACAAATAAGGGGAAAAAAGTAAAAATAATAAAGAGTAGACGGTAACTATTTTTTAAATTATTTCACAACTTAGTTCCTAATTGTTAACATGTTAGACATAATTTGTATTAACATGTTTATCTTAACATCATGATATAATATGGATCTCAATGAAGATTGCCTGTAAGAAATAAGTAAATTTGATTGTTTGAAGACAACGTTGTAGAGTTGATATTAATTTGAAAAAAAAATAAATAAAAATAAGAACACAATATTTTTTCCAATAACCTAGGCCTAAAAAAAAAATAAAAAAACAAAAGAACAAATTACTGGTGAGTTATGGTGATTTTTTAATTAATAAATACAATTTGTAAGTATTTAATAATAGTATATAGAATAAGTAAGAAACACCGACAATCATATGGGTTTGATTCCCAGTGAAGTGAGTTATGTTCCACACTAATAATCACACTACTAGATGTGAAAGTAGCTAATCTCTCCATTTATGATGTAAGGACATTAATTATATTGATGAGTATGAGTGCACAATGAAAATAATAAAAAATTCAATTTAAAAAAAAAAAAATAATAATATAATTAACAAAAAAATATGCTTCTAAGTTTTGTGTTTTTAAGAATGTTTAAGTATCATATTGTGAAAAATTTACAACACATTTATCAAATATTGACCTTATAATTTGCCTCATCTTTTTATTTTAAAAAACATAATTATTACTTGCTAGTAATAACTAATTAGTATTAAATTATTATTTATTATTGATCACTATTTAGTTATTTGGGGAAAAAATATATGTATGCACTTTTAGCTAATCAATTTTTTTTGTTTACTCTATTCAACAAATACCCTGATATATTATTTTAAAATTGATAATATTGGACCAACTGGTCTTTTAATCAATTAGTTTTCCTATTGTATAAATAATTCTTTTAATATAAGTAGAAGATACCTTTAATATTTTCTCCAGAAAAACAGATAATGACAAATATTTATTTTTGATGTATATAATTTATTGTTTGTTCAAAGATGCATTTAAAAATGTTTTATACTCACTTTATATTGCTATTTACATAAAATAATTGCTTTTTTTTAAAGAAAAAAAAAAGAAAGAAAAAAGTATTCCAAAATATAAAATAAAAATAGTGTGCCAATTAGAGTGGCACACAGCTTCCTCTCATACTATTTTGTACTTTATTTAAGTTATGATTTTACGACCCATTATAGTCTAATTTATTTAATTGTTTCCCCTTTTTTTTAATCTGTCAAAATTTTTCTGTTTATTACATGAATAAAACTTCAATTAAGCAATATTTAATGTGTCTATCTCCAGACTACTTTGGAAAACTATCTAAATTTATTAAATATCAGATGAGTACTTTTGAAGATATAAATTTATGTTTGTGCACATGTGGTAGAGAGAAAAATTGGGTGCAGAAGATTGAAACTTATATGGGAACAGTGGGCTAATTATGACCTACCATGCAAATTTAATTAAAATCGGACATGTAGTTTTTAATATATGTAAGCTCACAAAAATTGAGCGACAGACAGACAAGGAACTAAAAATGTTTCCTGATTTCTGAAACGGATTTCTGTATTGGTATTTTTGAAATCGCAGGCATTTGTTTGTTCTTCTAAGCAATAACATAGTTTCCGTTGGATTCGGTGAGTTCAGAATTAAAAGTAATAATAATAATAATTAAACAAATACTAGTAAGTTTGTATAAACAACATTTAAAGGCTTCTTAAACTTTGTTATTTTAGTTTTAAACAAGTTTATTTTACATTATGAAATCAATGGAAGTATCAAAATTAAATTTCTCTAGTTATTTCATACGTTTGTAGATTATTCTCCTTCCTACTTTTTGCTTGCAAAAATTAGTAAGGATAAGCTCAACTAAATATTGTAGTTTATATTGATGGTATAAACCATTATATTGATGGTTGATTTCAACCCTTAAACTTATAAATTGAATTATTTCTATCAGCTAGTTTACTAAATCTAGACAAATTGTTATAAATCAGTTAAAACATCAATTCAATATTTTTTAAAAAAATAATTCTTNTCGCAGTACATAAAAAGTTTTGGTTTCTTCTCTATCAATCTAAAAATAATTGCCTTTATTTTTTTTTTTATTGCTTTTATGAGGGATTTGCACATTGCACATCTACTCAATGCAAAGCTAAGGTTGCACTGAGATGTGGAGATGGTGGGCTGGTAGTAGAGGGGCTGGAGCTTTTTATTTTGGCTACCAAACTTAAAATCGCTTGCTAACTTCCTACAGGAGTTCATGTAGAAGGAGAAAAAAAGCTTGGCTGCCTGTATAAAACTCTGATAATGTCACTACCCGCAAGTAACCACCTCTCTATAAGGAGGAGGCACAGCGAAAGTCAATGCTAGTAGTTCCACCTAAATTACCTTGTGGACTGTGGACACTAGCTGTAAGCCACTTGCCATCCATATTTAGCCTCCTGCAGTGCAGCCTTAGCTTAACAGAAAGCTAAGGCTGCTTGAGTGGAGTGTGTCTCATGTCTCTGGGATGTCTCCAGATAAATTAGTGTTAGGACAGTGGTTTCAGGTAAATGCAAATTATATTGTTCCTATATTTTACTGTTTTCTTTCAACCCAATGCACTGAGAATTAGGTCAATGCAGAACAATGGGAAGAATAAACTTATACCCCTTATGGAAGTCCTTATGAAGGCACAAGTTAACCAATACATATTTATTTTTTAGTATTAATCTTAATAATTGAATGAACTCAAAAAGTAAACTTGATCGGCTCATTGTGCAATGCAGGTTATTACTCAAAAGACGTAATTTAAGTGGTTAATCCCTCTCAATTAAATATTTACTCTAGTTCATCAATAACTAAATTGAGTAATAAGAAAATTGACTCTTTTTTTATTCAGTAATATCATTTTTACTTTAAACAAATTAAATTCTTATTCTTACTTAACAATATGTGTTAATTTTTTTTTAGGGAAGAGGTTAACTTTTTAGGTTTTTTGGAATAGGGTGTGAGGTGTGTAACTACTACTCACTACACTCCCTATCCTAAAATTTTGCCACTCATAAATATTTATGTTTCTGATTATTCTTTTTCAGGGTTTCATTATTAAAATTAAAAAAACAAAAAATAATTTGAGTGTTTTTTCAAAAGTAATTAGAAAATTTGTGGCATAAATAAAACATAATGAATTATGAAGTACAGTGTACAATATATTATAAGAAATTTATTCTAGGTTTTTTTTTTTTTTTTTTTAAATATTTTTTTACATTCTCTTTTACTAAACAACTATGAAAATTTAAACGTTCCGTAGTATGAGTACTACCAAAAACTTAAAAATTGAATTTATAGTATTTTAAGACAGGGGGCCTGGCAGCGCCCCCTAGATGTGGCGCCCGGGTCAGCTTAACCCGGTTGACTCCCCCCCCCTCCCCAGGGACGGCCCTGCTTTCTCAAACAGTAAATTTGAGGTTGTTAGTTTGGGTTTTTAGTCCTTAGTTTTCTAAGCCCCTCCCCAAATCATACCTTACTTTGCAGAATTACCTTATTTTCTTCTAATATTCTTATTATGTGTTAAGAGTTGTGGGTTTGTTTGTGTCACATTTTGATTACATAATTTTATTCCTTTGCTCTTCAAATACAAATTATGACTATCTTAAGTAGTTACATTTAAACTTAAACAAAAATTTAAAAAATGATATAATTTTTTTTTTTTTTTTTTTATAAAACGAAGAAATCTCAGAATAGGGTGTTTTTTACTGTTCTAGTCTGGAGCTAATTTGTTTATTAGATTTCAGACATTAAAACAAATATATTTCTACTTATTGTTTGTACATGCATGATTTTGTTGAATTATTTTTTATTTAATTGTTTTTAGTTTAGATGCTTTCTCCTTATTTCCAGTCATTACTGTTTAAGATTTTTTTTTTTTTTTTTTAAAGTT
>KZ651291.1:603265-614754 GCA_001010745.2 Gerris buenoi
CAGGATCATGAAAATCACATTGTCCACCATTTTTTGTGCGACAGGGCCGCTCTCCACCGGTTTGTTTTTTTCGAACGCCTATTGCCAAGCAATGTCCCGCAGACGAACTTAGCCGACCACATATTCTTAAAAGGCGCTAAAAGATTGACTTGTATACAAAATTCTAGCTTGATGTTAGTCAGACACTTTTTTGCACGCTATCTCCTGGACTATTAGCACGTAATATTTTCAAGATGGCGGTCGACTAAAAAAAGGTTTTTAGTAACCATGGCATGTTATACATCAATTTAAAAGTCTTAAAGTGTAGAAAAAGAATATGCAACTATTACTCTTAATATTTAAACTTAATCTTACAGAAACTGGCGATTATTGATTATCGCCTCACGTACTAACGTGAAGTGTGCCTTACTTGTTTCTATTATTGGATTGAAAGGATATTATTATTTCATAAAAGGAATGGAGAGCAAGAAGTTATTGCTCCATTCTATACTAAACTAAAGCCGGGTCCACACTATATAACAAAACATGGTGTAACATATTATATAACTTTGTTGCAGGAAGTTATATAACATGTTACAAAAATTCTGACAAAAAAGTTTAAACATTTTTCTTAGTTTATAACAATGTTATATGTTATCCACGGAGTGTCGGTAACATCAAAGGATGATTTTATAAGATTTCTCCCCGCCACGTGCCCCCCTAGCTTTTATCACTACACCTGTTGCCCGATCCCTTTGCCCTTTACATGTCAGTCAGTCCATAGAGACAAATTAAAAGTGAGCTCTCCGCGTAATTAAGTTAAGGTGTTTTGTTATATAGTGTGGACCCGGCTTAATGTTGTCTTTTAATTCATAAGCCGAATTAAATGCCCTACATTTTTACATTTTTTTTTTTTTTTTTTTTTTTTTTTTTTTTTTTTATAAAGTGTGAGCAAAAAAATCTGTTCAACAGACTCCCTATGAGAAGAGAAGCCCCTCCATAGGTTGTGTGGGGTTGGATCTCCGACCCACTAAAAAAAAAGACCACTCTAATCCTAGGCTAAGTCCAGCAAGGTACCGTTCTCACATTACTTCCTGCCGGAGCCTTCTATTGTGCCCTTGTGGCAACCTCCCTTTTTCTTTCCTCTTCTTCAGGTTTTCCTGACCTGCTCTACCTATCTTGTTTGATCAGCCAGGGTGTTCTAGCCGCTCCTCAGCTGCCTTCTTCTGTCGCAGTACATATCCTGTGAAGGAAGCTACTGCTGTCCAGCTTTCCTTGTTATCCAGCATCTTTTTAGCGAGGGTGTCTGGGGTTCTGCCCTACACCTTGATCTCCTACTCTGTGTCACTAATTAGGAGGGGCATCTTATGGGGTGGATGTTTAAAGTGAGTATAGGTGGCAGGCACCCTAGGTTTAATTAAACAAAGGAAAGAATTTTCAATTATATGACTTCTCTCAATTTGAAACTTTTAATTAATTGAACAAGCGGAGGAAGTTTTTTTTACCTTTTCAACTTCAGACTAGACCCTTCAGTATTTCGTCTGTATTTGTTTGCTACACAGTCACAACCAAACACTCATTTACTAAAAATTTGATATGGATGTTCTGTGAAGTAATAAAAATCGAGTTATATGAACTATTTTTTATTATTTTCTTCTTGAAATTTATCATAAATATTTTCTAATTGCTAGCTATTTAAAATTAAATAATTTAAATGGAAATAACCTCACTTACCTGTCCACTGTCTGTGTTTACAATTTTGTTTGATTTATCGGTTAATGAAAACAATTTTGTAAAACTAATGACTGACAACAGTATTGTCATCGAAAAAACATGATCTGCAAATGTCAGATTGCTAGGTAGTCAGAAAGTGGGTCAAATATAAGTTACAAGATTTGTCCTAAGCTAACATGTGAAGTTAATTACAAGCGTGTAAAAAATATACAAATTAATTGCATATTTTATGAGTATAAATGCAGGTTTGAAAGATATAAATGCATACAAATTCCCTTGTGGTCAGTTAAAAAAAAGTCAAATTAGTAATAAAACAAGAACCTTAAAAAAGCTTTTAAAAAAATAATTGACAAATGAAAATTTATAATCAAATCCTAATTATTGAACCTAATTATTGAACTCTCAATGGTTACAGTTTTAAAAACTAATAAATAAATATGTTATTGAAAATAAGTCAACATGATAAAAGAATATTTTATTTTATAAGTTTTATATACATTTAAAATTAAAAGCTGTTTGTTGGTGTTAGTTAGTAGAGTAGGATGTCTCCGAGAGAGATTAATATCTGAAAATAAAAAAACAACAATATTCTTAAAATGAACCAATTGTACTAAACATTTAAGGCAAAGAAACAAAATGATAGATGATGGAGATGGTTATGATATCATCCATTCTTATTTAAATTGCCCATTTCAGTGACCTGGAGCTGATTTTTTTAATGAAGCTTTTTTAAACCCTTACCTATTCTATTTTTGTTACAAGCAGAGACACAAAGTTTCAATATGTAATCACCAGAGAAAGTAATGTCCTGGACATTTTATTATGAAAATAATTTAGAAAGATCTTTTGTTCATAATGGTCCTACTGAATACCATAACTAGTACTACTGCATACTGCATTCATTAAAAACTTACTTTTAATCTGTATCCAGAGCCTATTATTCGCCTATTATTCGCTACACTAATTCATGGTAACTTAACATTTTTAGAATCATTACACCCTACACTATCAATAATAGCTCAATAAAAAGCTTAATTCTTCTTACTTCTTTTTGATGACTGAATAATTGTTATAATAATACGTTAAAAAGTCAGAGAGAAAGTAGTAAAAATTCAAGTAGATTTACATGGTTTAAGGTTCTCTGAGTAAAAAAAAGTGTTTTTTAAAAACTGTCTGTCAGAGGTATACGTCTGTGTAGATAATAATCATAATTAAAACAAAAAGTATAAAATAAAAGAATGCTGACCTGCCTTAAACTTTCTTGACAATCTGTACTACATCTTCGTCATTGAGTACATGTTCCTTGCCTACTTTCTGAGGCTGATGTTTAACAGATGAACCCCAAACAAGACCACTGAAACAAACATTAATTTATACAGTTGTAACTCAATATTTATAAATTATACTTTGTGGTGGAATACAAGTGGTACAAATATACATTAGGCTAGGCTCATAGACAGTGTTAGGAAATTAAGATCATCACCCTACGAATGTAGATGGCATTAGAACTACAACTTAACTTAATAGTAAAGCTCGAGGCTATTGAGAAACCCAAACCCCCACTCCAGCCCAAGTTTAAGACGAGAGTCTAGTGCCAGAGTGAGTAGGGTCCATATAGTCATCCTGGTGGGACCTATAGCCTGTCGTACTGAAATAGCGACACACTGCCTTGAAAGTGTTTCAAATAACGTTTATTTTCCAATGACAATAAATCAATACAAATAAAAATAACATACCTACATTTCTTTACTTAAGGTAAATTAATCTGGAATATTATTGCTACTGAATATATTTTGCTAAATAATAAATTAAAATAATGAGTAGGTTGCTCAACTGGTTTTTCATTTGTAGACAATAATAAAACAGAAATATTAGTAACGTATTATGACAGATAGGTTTAATATGAGAGATAAATGTAAAATAATAAAATAAAATTTAAAAATTATTTACTATTTGAATTCCTTGGCGATGTTTCTATGTAGCTTGTTGCAGAAATCTTCAACAGTTTTTCTGTCAGTACGAAGGACTACTGGTGAATTGTAATCAGGAAGTTGACCTTTAGGTTTTGTGTAACTAGAAAAAAAAATAAAATTAGCTCTCAAGTAAATTAACATTTTGTAGTAAAGAAACTCAGTAAGATATACAACTCAATCTCATTAAAATTATTAATCTCAAAGAATAAATAAATAAGTAAAAAAAAAAAGTTTTAAAAGATCAGACCATATCACACACCACTAGTAATGAATGAACATAGATTAAGGAAATTGATTATTTAAAAACAATTAATTTACAGTAGGTAAATTTAATTTAAATGATTCTTGGTACTTCCACATTTTTATAACATAAATCATAAAAGTTATCACATTTCGTTATTTAATTTAATTTTTTTTCTTGTAAAAAAAAGTAATACTATCATAATAATTAAATTAATAACATTACATTCTTGTCAATTTCAGATAATCCCACATTCTCTCCAGCAGATCATCAAAGTTCCACTTATGATGGGCTGAGATTGGTACACAGTGGGGTATTTTGTAAATTATATCCAATTCTTCTATGCTGATTTGATCTAAAAATAAAAGATTTATAAAGGAATTGAGCAATTAAAATAAATAAATTTAAAAATATAAATAAGATGAATTGCATCCTAAGGACGAGGCAGTGCCCTAGGAAAGTCGAGCACAGCCTACCATACCATCCTTTACTGGAACCATCTCAAGGCATTTGGACCCCCCTCTATTATCTTATTAAAGATACTTAAAATATGTAAAATTAAGTCTAAGTAAGACTTCATTACAAACTGAACAAAAATAAAAAATTCACACCTTTATCCATATTAGTTCATAAGATATGTGAGCAGATATCAAAAAAAAGGAAAAAGGGTTTGAATATTGAAAAATATTTTTAATTGTTAGAATGCAAGCAAAAATTGACCATCAAAGCGGGTTTTAAACTACAAATCTATTTATAAAGAAAGGTAGCGTTGTACATTTCTACCAAATACTCCTCGAAATAATTTTAAGCGGTTAGTTTTACTATTCCTCAATAAAGTGTAAATTTACCAATTTTATTCAGTAAATAAATGCAGGGAACATAATTTCTGTTTCCTTCTATAACATCAATCAAATCATCAGCTGTAGCATCGTATCGTAATGTTATATCTGCATTATGAATCCTATACTCAGATAATATTGTTTTCACTGTTTCAAGATCTAATTCAGTTTGAGGTACCTGAAACAATTATTGTAAGTAAATAAGGCAATCAGGGATTTAATAAAAAAAAAAAAAATAAATAAATAAATAAAGAATATTAAAAAAAAAAAAAAAAAAAGCTAGAAAATTACAATTATTATTTTTATATTTACCATATTCTGCAAATTGATGCCACCTTTGTCTTTTTTTCTAAATACAATATTTGGTGGATCCTTGTTAAGCCTTAGTCCAAAGCCTTCCAATTCCTTCTCAATAATTTTCTTATGATGAAGAGGTTTCAAAACATCAAGAACTATAAATATAAGTGAGCAAGTTCTTGCCACAGCAATTACTTGTCTACCTCTACCTTTTCCATCCTTAGCACCTTCAATAATACCAGGCAAATCAAGCATCTAAAAAAAGAAAAATAAATTAGAAATAATATTCTATTTAAAGAAAAAGGATTAGAGGTATAACAAATGACAAAAACTGTTGATAGCTCCCCACTCTTTTATCTTTAGTGATATATAAATATACTTGGATTAGACATAGAAATTCAGTATTATTTTCTAATTTAATCTCTGTCATAATATATCCTGTAATATATATTTGGACTTCTCTGAGCTGTCAGTGGTTGATATTGGTAAATTTTTGATTTTGTTGTTAATTCTTCCACAAAAATGTCTTCATATAAATCTAATAATAAGTCGTCTAGCAGTTACTACACGACAATAAGTAACAGGGTTTCATCAAAGATTTTATAATCCAACAGAAAAATCTTTGCAGATTTAAATTAAATATTCAAACACAAATAATAAAAATTACCTGTCACTGGCTCTCTTTGATTACAATTTTTTTGAATTTTACCGGAAATTTATTGATTTTTCAGCTAATAAAACGATTTTGCAAAACTGTATTATTTAAAGTTAATTAATAGCACATACAAACAACATGTGAGTCGGTATTACAAAAAGCTTATCACTTTATACTGAATGTCACTTTAGAACTATTGCCCTATAGTTGACAAAGAATAATTTCACATCGTGTTCTTAACACTTTTTAGCCATAGGCTACTGACATTCCACCACTGTATTTGTCTCAAATAATTATTAATCAAAAAGTAAAAAATTACCTGGATTTTAGCTCCTTTGTACTTGATACAACCCGGTACTGTAGTGAGTGTAGTAAATTCATAAGAAGCAACTTCTGAATAAACTCCTGCTAGAGTATTAAGTAAGGTTGATTTCCCCACAGATGGAAACCCTGAAAAAAGATAAAACATATTTATTTCAACCACACTAAGCACAAACACCAGCATAAAGCATGTTTATTATCATGCCAAAATAAAAATTTTAAAATTTAAAACCAACTTCTTTAACTAAATATAAAGAAGTTAGAGCTTAGTAAAATCTATTGTAGCTACATCCAGGCAAGATTCTAAAAAGGGGGGGGGGATTGTCATTTAAAAAAATCCCTCTTTTAGACACAATTTGGATGCCACAGCCCTGATAATAGTTTGCACAATTTCATTCCACTAGGGCAGACTTCAATGAATAATTTAATTTTTAAATTTTTGGTAGTTTTATTACTACGGAAAGATTAAATTTTAAATAATCCAAATTACAATTATCAATAACTACGGGAGACATAGGACAGAGAGGGGGTGTATTTTTCTCTGTATGTCTCCCGTAGTTATTGATAATTGTAATTTGGATTATTTATGAATAATTTATCCCAATCAAGCTTAAAATTGAGTTATTTCAATAGAAAACAAGTAAACCATGTAATCAGAGCACCAAAGTAAGAAACCATCAATGACCCAGCAGACGAGACAAGTGACTTGAGCACGACAGTTAAACAGCCTTCCTTAAAATTAACATCAAAGTCTTTAACTTTCTGGCAGAAATTGAGAGAAATAAAGAATGCAAATAAGTTAATCTAAATGTAAGGAATAATGGTAAGCTCACCTACAAAACCTATTCTAGCATCACCAGTTTTAGCAACATCGAAACCTTCACCAGGCCCACCTCCACCACCTTTAGGAGTAATAAGTTCTCTTCTTAACTTGGCAAGTCTGGCTTTCAGTAGACCAAGATGACCAGCAGTTGCTTTATTCTTCTGCGTTCTGGCCATCTATAACAATTAATTAATTATAAGTAATGAAATAAATAGTAAGGTTCATCTAAATAATAACTGTATTAATTTTTCAGCCTCTTGCTCGTAAAGCACTGTTGTTAGCAAAAAGAATGATGGAAATAGTAATTGCTAATTCAGGGTTTTTAAAATGTTTAAAGATAAAGACCCAAACAAGAGATAGCACTAGGTTTGTTCCACTGTGCAATTTGAAAACAGTTCTTGGCCCAGTTCTGCACTTCCGTCCATTGTGAATTATTTAGGCCCTTTGCACACGGAGCAACTCAAAACAAACTCTACTGGAAACTCAGTCATTTTTGAGTTGACAGAAAGCAAACCCAGTTTGTAATGAGTTGCTCCGTGTGCGGTGTCCCATTCAATTACACAGGTTGAAACTCGTAGTCAACTGGTTGGTGATTTGAGAATGTAATCAATTTGTTTAGAGTTGCTCCGTGTGCGGAGGGCCTTAAACTGATGCGAAAAGAGGAGCCTGTTGGAACAATTTAAGAATTCTTATAAATTGACTCCAGTAGATCAATGAATTTAAGAGTATAGCTTATTAGTAATAAACTGTTACTAATAGATTAAGTACTCCAGTAGACTGATTAATGACTCCTATACAGGGGCAGACTAAGGCCTAGGCAACCTAGGCATGTGCCTAGGGCCCGTAATTTTTGGGGCCCGAAAATTAGGTTTTTAATTTTTACAATTAATTTTTAGTTAACAGAAAAACGTGATAGAGCCATGTGATCCAATCTTTAATTGTTGTTACACCAACTGCTAACTCTGAAGCTAGTTTTAAAACGGTGTCACCTTTGTCAAGCCGTTAAAGAATATCTAACTCCTACAGCAATGTACGCACACAACCCGTGTTTGTTTCAGTTGAGCCGCCGTATTCCGTATTCACTAAAAATATAGTGTAACATTGGCTTGTAAATAGAACGACACGCACGATAATATGTACATCGTCGTGATAATATGTATGTAAGTCTAGCGATCAGTATCAGTACGATAATAAAAACCCTACTCGCTGCTTTTATCGTTCTACACTCAATATGATAAGGGTGAAGTTCGGTCGTGTAAGATTAAACTTTTTTTTATAAACCAAGGGGTGTCACTGTCGGATATTCCGAGGAATCGGATATGGGGTTCTACTGCCCACCTTATGTGAGTTGTGATTGAAAATTGTGCAGTGCAATTAAGACTTACAGTCTATAAGATTAGAGTTGGCACAATCGAAGGCGGGAAACAACAAACGTGGAGGTAGTTTCGGGGTTAAAAAAGGGAAAATCGGTGTTGCCATGTTATATTTTTTGTGGAACAGGGGTAGAGTAGAACATTTTTTTCTGAAGATGCATTCAACATGGAGGACCAATAAAATCGTTTCCCTCAAAATTTTCCCGCCTTTTGATTGTGCCAACTCTAATCTTATAGACTGTAAGTGCAAATAGATTGTTTTGGATTCATATTTCATGTTTAATACTTTCTGGAATTCCTAAAATAAAATTTTCTTGGAATCCGATAATTAAAAAGAACTACAAACATACTATATGCTTTAAAACCAAACTAACAAACGCAAAGTATGTGTCATGACCATGACTGAAAAATAGGCCTGAAATTACAATGTTGCCTAGGGCCCGCTTTAGCCTTAGTCCGCCACTACTCTTATAGGACTCCAAGTCGGTGTAAGGAACTTTCTTTATTTTTTTAACCAAAATTCATTATTAGAAAAATAATACTGCAAGTAAAATAAAGTGAGAGGCGTCAAAACAGAAAGGTAAACAATTAGTTTATTACAATTGTTCTCGTTATTGCCTTTGTCTATTTGAGGTCAGCGCATGGTAATAGTTTAACTCAATAACTGCCGGCTTTAATATAAGAACTGCTCTCATGGTTTTAGGACTCTCGGAACAGTTCCACTTTTCTTTGAGACACAGGACTACAAGTTCCAGAACTGTCCAAGAAGCGTGTTGGAAGTCTTTTCACATTTGGCATGATCCAATGAACCAACCTTTCATCACTTCTACACACTGAAGAGTGTGTAGAAGTGATACTTATAAGTAGGGGCCCATATTCTATAACTCAGACATTATGTCAAAAGAGTATAGCTTAGTAATAATTGGCTATTTATAGACATTTTAGTTTTATGAACAAGGGTGATAAATATGCTCACAGCGCCCGATCTTACTGACAAGAACCCTTCTATCGTGGAAATAAATTGTACAACAATAAGCGGACAATAAGTTATAATGTTTACTGCTTTAAACTTAAAAGTTTTAATATCTTCACAAATGCAATTTAAATTAAATTTAAGAATCGGCATAAAAAAAGAAGAAAATCGTGTAACATACCTCGGCTTCAATAGCCAATATTTTTTCCGGTATAGTACCCATAATGGATCAAAAGCTAAATAAGAATAAAGATGAAGAGGCCAAGTAAAAAGATATCCGATAATAAATATTAAATTAAGGAATAAAAAAAGCAAACTTTTACAAATTGAAATTCGTTAGTGAAGGTTAGAAAAATTTAGAAACTGGAAGTTCTTTAATAAGGTTACGGTTACGGTTACATACAACCAACTAAAGGTTATAACCCTCATGTTGTGGTTTTGTTCGTTAGTGAAGAATAAGAAGAAATATATTATTCTTTATCTTTCTTTTTATCTTTACACAGAGTTTGCGGGAGATTTAAATCAATCATTTACGTAGAATAGTTATTTGTGCAACTAGTGCGGAAAGTGGCACTTTGCTGCACTCGAGAGAAATATTTACGCACGAGCCGAAGGCGAGGGCGGAAAGGTTTCTCGAGTGGGTAGTACCCTTTATAGTCCAGTCAATCTGTCGTTAAATAGAGGGTTTTCTATCCAATAATTGATACTATGCTATAAACGAACACCTTAATATCCAATAATTGACTTTGTCCAATAAAGGGTATACTGTCCAATAAGCGAACACCATAATATCCCATAATTGGCATTGTAAAATAATTGTCACTCTCCAATAAACAAACACCTTAATATCCAATAATTAAAAATGTGAAATAATAGTCCAATCAAACTAGAAATTTTACCTTGCAAAAGGTCGGGTAGATTCGAATTTTTTATATGTTTAGGGTTAGGTTTTATATGTTAGGTTCAAGGATGAAAAGCCTGAATTTTCGACCTTGGGGGAGCGCCGCCGGGGCCGCTGGCGCCGAAAAACCGCAAAATATTGGACGTTTTCCCAGTTTTAGCCAGTTTTCACTATGAAAAATTGGTTTAATCGAAAAAATGATTCTATAATGTAATAAAGTAGACGAAATTTTGTACTATTTGAAAAAAGAATCATCTTTCTAGCACTATTACTTTTAAATGTACAGCAAATATCAAGTATTTTTTTAATATTTTAAAATTTGCTTGGTTTTGCCATTATTCACTCTGATGAAGTGGTTTTCCAGCATTATTGATTGGCCAAATTTGAAGAAAAATGATTGTTTTAAAACTTGAAACCAGTACGTGGTTACTACTGCAAATAGCTATCGAGATACAGCTGCTTTTAGTTGGGGTGGTTTTTTGACTTCCGAGATGCTTTAATTCGATACTTTTAACTTCATTTCTTCGTCACAATGTACAGTAAGTACATGTATGTGTAAGTAGTAATGTACAGTTCAACGTTTCTTTCTACAATTCTGTAAAAAGAACGTATGCAGTGTGATTTGGTAATCATGGTAATTAACTACGTTAATAAAATATTAATCAGATTAATAAGTGAACCATTTTATATTATAATATAATATATAATAATATTTGGCTCAATAGCCTACGCCGTCTTGGGCCTGGCAATGATATAATATATGAAGTATTAATATATTTACTTATTTTATGAGAACTTATTTACAACCGGCTCCAGGGCCGATTCTGTAACTTTTTACAAGTTTTTACTTAACTTGCAATGATTGTATGTATGTATGTATGTTCGGGTCAAATCTTGAAACTGATTTTTAAAGCAGTATCATCCTCAACCGATTCAATTGAAATTTTACACGTTTACTTTGGGTGACAATGCATGGTTAGCTAAGTAAAGTGATTCTAAATCCATTATGGCGGGCAGTTCAAGATGGCGGAGTAGTTATTTTTTAAGCACGCCAATGATATGGGTATCAAATGAAAGGGTTTGTTGAGAAGAATACCAATAAAAGGTAGTATTGGTACAGCGCAATAAATAATATCTTTTTCCAGCAATGCGGAAGAGGAAAATCACAGAATGTTTTTTATTCATCAGCCTCGTTTAAGTTTTCTCTGCCTAAACTGATTCTTTTTAGGGTTTCGAGGTCGTCCTAGAAACCCTTATGCTTTTGGTAGTGTGTCCGTCCGTCGCAACTTGGATTATATCTCCCAACCTACTGACGCTATTGACTTGAAATTTGGTATATAAGTTAAACTTTTTTGCCCAAAAACAGAAAACCTATTGCGA
>KZ651292.1:13465-26286 GCA_001010745.2 Gerris buenoi
ATTTATCGTGAATCACCCTGTATATATAAAACTATAAACACTTGCTTGATCTGAAGAGTGTCGACGGTAAGTACCTCTTCATTTAATAACTTACTAACTTGCGGTAATAATCGTCAATTTGACTTCATATATATATATATAATAAGAAGTTCTACAATCACTAAAATTCCTATTACATTCAGGGACTCGGTAAATTTTAGGATTTGCGGAAGGAAACCTTAAATGCCAATTCGCTAATAATAAGAAATGAATCAAAACATATTATTTTACTTTGATTTATAAGATTGATTACCATATATTTAGCCCCCCCTTCTTTATTTAGTAAGCTCTGTAATAAACCAAGTGATAAAAAAACAAAAAAAAAACTGTTTATTTACGTTCTGGGCCCATAACCTAATAAAGGGCAAATAATTAAATGTCTAAAAATAAAGAAATAAAAATCGGAATGTTTATTAAATAACTCGATGAATACATAAATAATAATAATAACCTCTAAAAATATTGGTTCAAAAAGTGGTTCGTCCTACCCATCTAGTACTTGTACTAAGACCTTACTACTGCCTCTGCTACTATGACTATTATTATTATTATCTATATATATAAAACTAAGAGTGACTGTGACTGTGGCTGCCGTGCGATCTTTAAAGAAAAACGTTTTACTGGTTTGAATACTTTGTTTTTATTGAAAAACTCGTATTAGGCTAAACGTTAACAATTAAACTTGATCCTATACCTTTAAACCTATAAACCCTAAAAACCTGAAATTGAAATACCTATGAAACCGTAAAAGAAGTTTTCCTCTGTAATTTCACACAGCAACTAAATTTTCCTTGACATTTTGCCTAAACAAGAAAACTCCTTTTACCGGTCCATCAAAACAATAAATTAAACAATACAAAATAAACTAAAATAACATGGACCGCTACTGCGGCCACACTCCCACCTTCGGGATTTTCCCGAATCCTTTAAAATTCTAGGAGGATATAAGTAAAGAACGACTGTACAAGGTCGATCGAGCTCTTTCCTTGCAGGGAAGCGAAGCCGCACTTTCTTCACTAATCCATCCTCATCTGGCGAAGCGTGTACTACCCTGGCCAGAGGCCAGTTGACTCTGGGCTCACTTTCCATCTCGCAAAGTACCATGTCCCTTTGTAAATTGCGTCTAGGGATCTGCCACTTTACCCTACGTTGCAATGACTGTAAATATTCCCATCCAACGTGCGCGAAGAGGTCTGACTCGTACCTTAACAAAGAGAAACAGGCAGTGTACCTCTCCATCGTACACAAAAGGAATAATCGTAACATGGCCGTAAGCTACCCTAGAAGCATCTGACGGCTTATAACATCTAAGGACAGTTAGTTGTAAGACCGAAAAGGAACGAAGGTATTGGAGCCACGTTTCCCAATTTTTCTCTATACTTCCCGACACAGGATCGTCCCAATCTATATTCGAAGACATCTGGCCCTCATGTGCGAGATCTTGAAAAATAATTTTTCTTGTCATAATAAACGGGCCGAGGAACCCGAGTGGACCATACCTAGAACACAAGGCTGATAGCATACCTCGAAAAGTGTACGGCTTGATGTTAATTTTAACTCGGAACTTAATTTTAACTCTTAATTTTAATCGGAATTTGTCGGACTGGACGTAACAAGAAACCCCAAGTGCCCTTTCTATGGAAAAAGTCCCCTTTTCGTGGAACCTTTTTAGACCTACTGCCCTTTCTTCAGTTGGTATTTGCGCTCTTACTTTAGGTTTAGGGCTTGACAAAAGCAATTTGTGGAAGCAAAATCCACCTAAACTGCACAGCTTTTGCAGTTCACTAATTAACTGTATAGCATCCTCCTCTGTTGCCACCGAACCACATCTATCTTCCATATAAAATTTCCTTAATATGAACCTAGCGGCCCTTTCTAATACTAAAACTCTATGATCTTCGGTAGTACGCCTAACATCACCATCCTCCCACCATAGAAACCGTAAGAGGTTTCTATCAACATCTGGGACGAAAACTTGCAGGCGAAAACTTACGAAAGCTATTATTTCCTGCCTAAAACTAATTAAAACCCCTACGCATGAATTTGAAAGGTACGGGCTACTAATTAAATTTACTTTAAGAGAAGTGTTTTTGAACACCGCAGAACATTCGGAAACCTCTCTGATTTTATCAGATTTTCTAGGATGGTACACCCCATGATGAGGTAAATACCATACATTACCACGAACTAATTGTGCGTTCTCAGCGGATTCTGCGTGGCTCTTCTCATTCATATCCATATCACATGACAACATATCATTCGTGAAATCTAAGTAATCGGATTTAAATTTGGAATTTCTAAACTTATTTTCAAGTGAGTTAAGCCGTTTGATGGCTAACTCCTTATTTAAAGGAAACCTAAAATCTGGAATTTTAAATGGAAGCGGCATATCATAAAGTTTGTCAGATCTTCGAAATATTTTTTTTGTCATCGTGTCTAAAAAATGTTTATCACTAACTGAAAGACCTAAACTATAATCTTTGGTGTTACATGGTGGATCTAAATTAAAAATATTATTGAACCCCTTTACTGACAATCTTACAATCGCTATGGGAATAATCCTATTGTTTGTCACTAATGGTCTTGGCCCTATAATTCCCCAACCTAGGGTAGATCTTATTCCATACGGATCCTCATCCCTTCCTCTCCTAACTTCAAGGGAACAAATGGCTTTAGGACAATTATTTCCTAAAAGAATACTTATTTCTGCATCCTCCATTAACGGATGGATTTTATTGATTCTAAATGGCTAAAGAATGCCGCTACCTCAGGTGTCGGAATTTCATCTGGGGATCCAGGGATGAAATCTCGGGTGTAAGTACTACCTGGTAACGCAATACTCTCTTTACCGTCTAAACTTATTACAACCAATCCTGGAACGCGATACGCTTGTTCGTATGATTTTTGGTGAACGGTACTCAATACTAGTCCTGTAGGTACCCCTTGACAATTTAGTTTCTTCCTAAGAGACTCAGATGAAACAGGTGTCACTCCCGTCATCAAGAAAAGCATATACTAACTCCCGCTTACTAGGAGTTTTCGAGTGGCACACATAAACTGGCACAATGAAAGATGTTTTAGTTAAATAACTATTATTTGTAACTTGACGGGTAAAAGATTTAGTACCGAAGTCACCCTCAATACTGCGGGTAGCATCTCTATCTTTCTCCCTGACTACTGAAGGGACTGGGGCACTCAAAGAATGTAACGAAGAAGGATGTTTTCTGTTACATCCTTCAACAGTGCACATAGCTCTTTTTGGGCAAAACTTTGACCTATGTCCTACCATAAGACACCCAAAACAAAGAGCATTTTTTAAAACAAAGACTTCAATTCCCTCCAGACTCTCATTAGATAATTTTGGGCAATCTATTATTCTATGGTTCTGTCGACAGTACCGGCACGTCTCACGCTCACGGGAGTAAACCTAAACCGGAGGATTAACAATTAAATCCTTTTCTGAAGAGTTTTCTATCATACTCCTTCGGCTCTTAGACGACCTGGAACTAACCCCAGGATAGTGAACGGAAAAGTCTTTAAGTTTAGTTTCGGAATAATAAACAGGGTGGTTTCTGATTTTAGCTTGCTCTTCTACAAAGGCAGCTAATTCTAATATTGTTTCTTGGCCCGCTAAACCTACAATTCTTGTCACCCACTTAGACACAAAGGTCTCAGGCAAACGGGACACCATTCTTTTAAGGCATATCTTAGTACTAATTTCCCTGATAGCGTCAGCTGGCAGAACCCTAGATGCAGTCCTCCAGCCCTGTACCATCGCTAAGCTTTATAACTGGTCCCTCGGTAAGTTTTTTAACCCAGGCCTCGGTTACAGCGACGCTGTTGCCAAACTTCCTCTCTAGTAAGGCAACACTATCGTCGTAACTAAGGCCGAAGTTATCTTCTTAGAGCTTTCCCATCTAAAAATTTAGTTAAAAACACTCTTTTCTCGCTTTCTGGAAGTATACCATCTTCCAGATGAGTTTTTATCTGAATTCGAAATAAAGGAAACTCAGCGCTGTCACCTTTAAACTTGTGTGGTATAAGCGAATTTAAAACTTGTATTTTATTCATAAGCAGCATAGGATTTATGTTTGCTTGCCCTTGCTCAAATGTTAAAGGTTGAGCTAATAAAGGTTGAGGTGAGTTGTAACTTAGGCTAGGAGGGGCATGCGAAAGGTTAGGATGGTTTAAATTTAATATCTTAGGGGACGATGTTTTGTGGTACTTATTTTCCAATGTTACCTGAGGAAGAGTAACTCTATTACTAGGCGAGAATCGAAATGAACCCTGGTCCAACTGCTCTCTGGCAAGGAGTGAAGGACCGTCCGAGATACGCTGTGGTTCATCTGCCCCGGCTGCTGATCGCTGTAGAAGACTGCGCCGATCATCGTCCTTCAACTTCGTGTTCTGCAGTGCCTCCATAAGGATCCGGTTCTTCTCGGACTCCGCGGCTAGCAAACATTGCTCCATTTGCAGTTTCAGCTCTCTCTGTTGCAGATCTATTATCTGCAGCTTCGCTGCAATACTTTGAGCGCTGGCTACAGACGTCTTCGAAGCGTTGGATCTAGCCTTTGACACGATGGACTCTTCACGAACGCTGGGCGCCTTCATTTCCGAATATTCCTCGTAAAAATCTTCTAAATCTTCTAAGTAATGTTCTTCGTAATCTACTTCCTGTGGGTCCGCCTCGGACAGTGAGCGGAAAACTCGGACAGCAACTCTTAATTCTTCTAAAAGTTGGGATATTTCTGTGAGCGCGGTTACTCTGATGGGAGTCGCCGCACGCTTGTCTATTATTTGTAGGAATTTCTTCCTATTTCTTTCTATTTTTCGTCTTAACGCTTCGACCACCTTCCTCTGAGCGTTAAGCGCATATTGTTGTTCTGGGTCGTCGTGAATCTCTGCTCCTTTCTTTTTCTTTGAGCCTTTTCCACGGCCAACCATTTTCTTCAACTTAACGTGTCTTTACGTGTTCTCAATTTTTTTTTCTAAGTTTTTTCAAAATAAAAATAAAGAATGAAGCTGTCACTTCTTGATTATCTTGATAAAAACTTATTTACTTTGATCTGGAGACTTCTTTAACTGTGATGCCTTCACACTATGAGTACTTCTTTTACTCTGGGAACTTCTTTTACTTTGAAGTCCTCTTCTACTAAGATAACTTCTTTTACTGTGGCTGCCGTGCGATCTTTAAAGAAAAACGTTTTACTGGTTTGAATACTTTGTTTTTATTGAACAACTCGTATTAGGCTAAACGTTACCAATTAAACTTGATCCTAAACCTTTAAACCTATAAACCCTAAAAACCTGAAATCTAAATACCTATGAAACCGTAAAAGAAGTTTTCCTCTGTGATTTCACACAGCAACTAAATTTTCCTTGACATTTTGCCTAAACAAGAAAACTCCTTTTAGCGGTCCATCAAAACAATAAATTAAACAATACAAAATAAACTAAAATAACATGGACCGCTACTGCGGCCACAGTGACTGACTGATTCCCATTGACATAGAGATTAGAAATATGGTACATAGACAGAGTGTACCATAAATAGAAAAGTGCGGCCATTTTGATTTCGATATATGGCCGCCATATTGAATTATAGCCACCATCTTGGATTTATTCATCATTAATTCTCCTACTTCCCATTGACATAGAGATTTGAAATTTGGTACATAGACGGAGTACCATAAAAAGAAAAGTGCGGCAATTTTGGTTTCGATATTTGGCCGCCATATTGAATTACAACCACCATCTTGGATTTAATAACTCTCTATTATCTCAGCTTCCAGTTGACCTAGGGATTTGAAATTTGGTGCATAGACTAGGGTACCGTGGGCCGTGGGGCTTAGGGTACCGAAAGAAGAAAATTAAAGACACTTCTACATCAACATATGGCCGCCATATTGAATTTAATAAAACTCTATTATCACTGCTTCTAGGGGACCTAGGAATCTGAAATTTGGTACACAGACCTATGGTAGCTAAATAAGAAAATTAAAGGTACTTTCACTTCAACATATGGCCGCCATCTTGGATATACTATTACCTTAGCTTCCAGTGGATTTAAAGATCTTAAATTTGGTACATAGACTCATTGTAATTAAAATTGAAAATTGAAGCTAGTAGAAAATAGAATAATTGAAAATGCATAAAAAATAATATAGCCTACTTTTACTGAAATACGAAATTATGGAACAATAAAGATATATTAATTATATTGTTTTAATTATTATTTACACACAAGTGCCAACTTCAAGACGGATAAGGTGCGCGAAGCGCACCGATCCGGCTAGTTATTATTATAATTTGGAAAAACACATTTTTTTTTCATTATACTTATGGATTGATAGATAAAGACTGATTCAAGCGACCTCAATATATTCTTATCCTGTTCAACAATAAAATACTAATTACCTATTTTGAATAATTTCATTAAAGATTTTTTAACTACCCGCTCCCGTTCCTTTAAAAGTATTGTTCTTCCTACTAACCTTTTGAAGGCTTCAGCTTTTCTATTTCACTTCAAAGACTAAGCCATAAGCCAAAATTCTTTAATGAACCAATGTTGTCTTTTTCAACCCCCTTTTTACCTGTACTATAATAATAAAATACATAATACAAAATAATAAAGAAAAGATACTTGTTGACCAAGCGAAGCGAGGTCTCCGTTTTAACTCGACCGTTTGGCATTTCGCCAGTGTGTTTGTCTGTCTCTTTTAATTTTTGAAAATCGACCATCTTTGCGAGGGAGGCCGCAGGCCGACCGAGCTGTGGTGTGGGGCGGGGGTGCAACTTCATTGTCCATCGAATAGCAGAGAAGGGGGTAAAAATTTACTTAATTTTAAATTTTAAGGCGCCACGGCAAAAAACAAAAAAATAATTATTCCCCGACTCTTGATTTTCGGAAAAATTTTGAGTTGGTAATGTCAAAATCGGTTAGGAACCTTAAAAATCGCTTGACCAATCATTAGGTATGGGCAGTTTTAAACCACTCCTTAAGGGTGAAAATTGCCCTTAAAGGGAGAAATAGGGTGTTTTTTGGATTTTTGTACTGATGAGTGTGATTGTCGTAGAGACATGCAGTTTTCTGAAAGTTGTTTAGGTTTTAGTGAATTTTTAAGGAAAAATTTTATCTGCCGGGATTTTTTTTTTTTTTTAGGCTTTTGTAGATTCCGCAATGGTTCATAGACGTTAACGAGAACTTTTGTCGCACTCCCGCTTATATTATTCTAGTATTCTCCTACTCAGCTTCGTATGCTCTAAAAATGTCCTTTTCAAGGGGTAAGCACAATCCCCTTTTTTTAGTACCTTCAAGGGGGGGAAGTTGAGTACCTCGGCGAAAAAAACACGAAAATAGTGTTTTTCTTAAATTTCGACTTTGACCTTCTGTACCCTGCGCAATTTTAATCGGAAAGGGTTCAAAATGGTACCGGACTTAAGATCTAATTGTCCTCTTTAAGAATCTAGTTTGTTTTTATGTTTCCAATTCCTACTTCGGGAGCTACGTCTATGTGAAGGATGTCCTCCTTAGGCTGCCGCAACCAAAAGGGGACGTTGTACCGATTTGACAGAGGTATCGTGGGAAAGGCCTTTAAAATGTACCCAATGTGTGCAAAAATATTTTCGAAAAAATGTACTTGGTTGGTACTTTAGCACAATTTTGTCCTTTTAGAGTTACCCCACTGTGGGGCTAATAGCGTCGAGGGATTTATCACCTCGAAAATTTCCCTCAGTCAAAAGTTGCGCCAAAGAAGACTTGAACGCACTATGCCCTTTTTGTACCTGTACCTGTGTTCGGGTACTGAGGTACTTTTAGTACTATGGTAGATGTAGGGCGCACTAAAAAATAAAAAAATTTCAGCTTTTTACTCAAAAGTGGGGGACATATTGCCTTTGTACTCTTTTTATTGAAATTATTTTTTTATTTCTACTTATTTTTGTACTTATGGTTTGGAAAAGTCGGTCGAAAAACTCAACTTTTTAGTCTTTGTACTATACCGTTTTTGCATTTCATACGATCGGGCTGAAATTCATATGGTATTTAGTACTTTATAGTAGTAAAGTGTACGTGAAAGGAATACCTGAAAAATATTACTGTACTGGGTAAATGAGGGGTACAAAGTTGTGTACTCCTGTTTAAGAAAAGGTATAACTGGTAGCAAGCCGGCCATGTTTGGTATTGTTGGATAGCCTTTAAAACGTACTTTAAAAAGGCACAAATGTTTATCTAAAAAAGCCACGTTTCAGACCCTTTTTAACGATAAATAGTTTTTATTAACGTTAGCTCAAACCTCGATTTGTTATTTTAACGAGCGAGGTCTACTGCTCACAGAACTACTAGTTATTGGTAAATAAGTAGTAAAAAAAAATGAAGAAAACAAATTTCTTCTTAAGATTGAGAAAAATTTAATGATATAGTATTTACAACAAATTTAATAATATAAATCTTAATTATAGGATAAATATTGCTTAGTATACTTACAAATCATAATACGCAATTGCTTATTCACAGTATGAATAAGTTTCACAAGATCAAGTAGAAAAAACTTAGTCAAGTACTCAAGAAAAAATTAATCTTATGAATATGAATATAAATTAATTGCTTCCGAGCTTGCCGAAGCTATATGCTCGTTCTTATCTGAAAGTACTTATCAAAATAAGTAATAAGTATATATACATGAAACTTTTATAGTTCATCGAAAATAACCTGCAGAGCTACAGATTGCTAAATTCATACTTTAATTCATGTAACAAATCAAAACAATTTTGACAGATTAATAAAACGAGGGAAAGGGGAAACAATTAAACAAATTAGACAATAATAGCTTGTAAAAGCATAAAATCAATAAAGTACGTGATAGCATGCGAGGTATTATATATAGGATATTATGTATAGGATAGGAGATATTATACATGTATAGATGTTATTTATAATTATGACAAATAAATGTTCTAATCAAATTTACATAAATATACTAATTAAATGTTCTAAATACCAATTAATAACCAACTGAAATAGATACAGGGATATCCAACTGAATAAGGGTTATACATTTAATTGCATCATATAGTGCTCGGTCCCGGCCTTTAATTTTCAAATAAAAATACTCCTTTAAAACTTCGCGAGTGGATTCATTTTGGTGTAACCTATAACCTACTTTTGTTTGTAATAAAATATAGAATACAGAAAAACAGGTGACCTACAAGGTAAACTAGTCATATTTGATAAGTTTTGAATTTCACAATATTCCGATATAGTTTATCAAACTAATAACACGTGCTCTAAATATGAAGTATTTTATACGAGAACAATAGCGAATAAAACCCGGAATTTCGAGAAATAAAAACACGGGGAAATTAAGAAGATGTCAAAAGATATGTGACTCTCGTCCCAAAGATTTTTGGGAGATTCGGAGAATTAATGGCCTCATTTATGTTGAAGTTATTTTTACCTGAATGGAATGACAATAGCATGGGATATCATTAAGTTGTTGTAAAAGCATTTCACTTGATAAAAAAATTAAGGAAAATTGAATGCATAATGAGCCAAGAACAGTTTAACATGAAAATTTTTTTATATAAATAAATTTATAAATCGTTCAATTTTGTATTAAATAAGTTAATACAAAATTTATCATTAATACAAATCATCATTTAATATAATTCTAATTAAAATATTTTTACTAATATATTTTTCAATAAGTATTATTCTGTAATGAGTATAATTCGTCGAGTATTAACACATTGATATTTACTTAGTTATTTAATACTTTAACAGAGGTTAGGTATATAAAACAAACTTTTTTAAATTTAAAAGTTTCACATCTCCTTTTAATGCACTCTTTATTTCATTTTTTTTCAGATTCCTATAACACTGACGCTGATACCGAGGATGATGATAATGAAGGAATGCAATATTACGACGAAGACTTTTCGGATGATAGCATCGATAACAGCGAATTCAGTGATAAGAATGGTCTAAAACGGATTGACAAAAAAATTTTCATTAAAAAAATGTTGAAGCCATTGCAATAGCTTAATTTTTTTTCGAAAATTCGCTAAAAATGCATATAGGATACACACACATCTATATATTTAGTAGCTGATTTAGAAGAGTAAAAGAGGTTTTCGAGTGTAGATGAAAACCTCTTTAACTATAAAACAGACATTTTCGCTAAATACATTTGTTTGATTATATTATTTTCCTGGAACACGAGTCTATCTTTAGCTGCTTTTAATTAACTTTATATGTTTGTAAGAGACAACAAAATAACAAGATAACATTCATTTGGCTAAGAGAGACGAATATTGTAAACAAATATTTTATATTTGTTATAAATATAATTTATTTAACCATTTCTATTTGTGGCAACTTATTTCTTCATATGCTATTAACAACTCTTAACAATAAGCTACATTAGATGCCAAATAAAACAAAAATGTAAAGACATGAAAAACATAATTATTGTAATCAATATTTTACCCACTTCAAAATCAGCAATCACTTTGAAATTGGATACAGAGAAACTTCAGGATGACATAATAATTTATCATTAGTTTAACAAAATAATTTGTTTTACCCGATAAATCAATGAAATGATTTATTATTTATCAATGATTTATATGAAAGTTTAGCTGCAAAAGAAAATTCGTATCATAAATTCAACAACAGAGACCACTGATATGTCGACAGGTACATGAGGTTAAAGTAGATTACAAGATTTAATATCATTAATATAAAATATATTTATACGAGTATAGATGACTACATTTTCCTTTATTTATTTGAAATTGTTTTTTTTTTGTATTGTTTTTTTCGACTATGTTTTTTTCCAACTAATTAAATAATAAACAGGTCAAGTGTGTGCTAGCCAGCACAAAGCGAGGGTCCGTAAGCAACGAGATTGTTTAAGTAGTATCATATTGATGGTGTTTTTTAAAATACTAAAAAGCTTACTTTGAACTATCCTATGGGTCTGATATTCTCGAAACACATAAACAAATTTCTGATGAAGAATTGTTTGCCATTGAACCGGAAAACAGCCATATAAATACATCGAAAAGACCATAATTATAAAAAATCGGGTACAGGGTACCTCAGAACTTTTCCTCCCTTCAGAGGCCACTAAAGTGGCCTCTCCTGCTGCTTCGCATCAGGAAGAAGCAGCATTAGACGTGGTCAGTACTTGGATGGGAGACCGTTTTGAACTAACTAATATATTATCATTCTTCAAAAAAAACTTATTTTTAATACCTACATTTTATTTAATTATTTGAAGTTTGGCGGTATTTTGAAAGATGTAAACAAACTTTGAGGTCATCAAAATTATTGCACTAATAAATAATTATATTCGCTTAAAACTTTTAAACTAATTAATGGAATTTCATCGTTTTTTTTTTTTTATAATTGTTCCTTAATTTTTTCCGGTTCCAACGATATGCTATATGTTTCCTATTCATACTTTCGGTATTATTAACTGTCAAAGTTAAAAAATTCAAAATTTGATAACTTCAAAATGGCGGCCAAAATCAAAATGAAATTTGGTGGGCTTGTTTGTTATACTATGAGTTACAGTCGGACCAAATTTTGATCCGGAGTATTATCGATTTATTACGATTTTTTTTAAAAAAATTTGCTGACTCAGCAAACTGGGTTCAAGATAGCGGAAAAAGTTAATTTTCCGGGTGGCACCACTACAGCTAAGGACTGATTTTTCTGCTAAGTGTCAACTCTCTAGGTTAAATACCTTTGGTGCTACGATGATAACACGACACATATACGCACATACAGACGTCATACTGAAAACCACTTTTCACACTCACTTTAAACTTACCTACGCTCACCCTATAAAAGTTATAACCAAAGAATTATGTATACATTTTAGTAATCAGCTCGACGTACCCTTTCATATGATACCCCTCACGGTGTCGGAAAAAAAATTAACCCTTAAGTTTTTTTTACTCAAATTTTTTTAAAAAATATTTTCTCGCAAAATATTATTTTTTTCTCAAAAAATATTTAAAGTCGCTATATTTTTAACATGTGTGGCAGGAATAAGACGTATACATGCGAAATTTCAAAGTCATCGGAAGAAAGGTGTAGTCGTGAGAGCAGGCGACGGACGGACAGACAGACACACGAAAATATAAGGGTCCTAGGTTTTGCCTACGGACCCTAAAAAATAGTTTAGAGAAAACAAAAAAAATCCTTTTATCAAAAGGATATTTAAATATCTTATAAATACTTATAATCCGACATGATTCGGCAATTAGAAAACAAAATGATAAATGGCTTTGTCCCAGATTGAGTAAGCATGACCTAACAAAAGACTAAACACAGCAATTAGGATGTTAACTCACCTGACCTGAATAGTGAATATCCCCTACGGACAATGTCAACGCTCTGAAAGAGACTAAACTGTAATCTCAGCTACTTGTGTTCACTTGCAATACCTCAATGTAAAACTTATTTACACGTGACAAATAAATAACAGCTCATACTATTATTTTAAATACTATTATTTCAATTTTACAATATAAAATTATTATCACATGAATGTTTAACTAGTACAGAACGATAAAAGTAAATGTTGATTTGTATTTACTTCGTTATAATAAGTATTGTATTGTTGTATTAGCACAGAAAATGCAAACAGAATATTATCTCTTTTATTTGTACAACGTTTTTGTATTGTGAGGTAAATTTAAAAAAACATTTGAATCAACTACTTATTTCTTCACTCCTTGTTTTAATTGTAGCAAAGTATATATATATATAT
>KZ651292.1:29159-42384 GCA_001010745.2 Gerris buenoi
TATAATATATATATTTCTATTTATTAATTTATATTTTCTCATTTGTAAAATGTTTTAATGTTTATAAATAACCCCTCGGTTTTAAATTTCTCATTAGCGGTCTTAAGGGTATTTGTAATAAAGGTTCACCTTTTCATTTATAATAGCTATATTTTGCCTACCATAGAGACATTCCCAGATCCACAAGAAGATTATGTTCATTATCATTCATAAAAGACATGCCCTTAGGCCCAAAGCAACGGGCTTAATTTTACATTTAGAAAAAAAGTAAGTTAAGTAAATTAATTTAGATATCTATTAGTCAGGGTGCCCATAGGCAAAAAAGTAACTTTTACATACTCTTTCCAAACCTTTTTGTATTGCTTGTTTAGGCCAAGTCTGACACCGTTTCCTCTGTGACTTTTTTTAGTTTTGGGACGTTTCTTTTTTATTTGAACCCTAAAATTTTGACGCGTCAGGCTGGAAAATCGGAAAAAGTTCTGCGTCAGACAATATTAAAATGTTGATTTATAGGGTTCAAATAATGTATCTTGAGAAAATCAGCTGGTTATTAATCATTAATTAATATTAGTTCATATTAATAAATATCCGTTATTATTAAATAATTATCGATAAAATCACTATGATTGTATCTAATTAAAGCAAAATGAGTTAACAACTTCATCAAAAGGAATCTGAATGAAGGAAAATAGTATTTTACTGTATAAAAGCAATATAGAGTACCTATCTTTTTTTGGCTCCGTATTTAAAATAAGGATGTCTCTAAAACATATTAACAACTTTACAATGTTACCAGTCTGAAGAAGCCCAAAGTAAAGGTGAAATACAGCTTTTTTTGAAAAAATAATAAATTCATTTTTAAGTTTTTGGTAGTATTCATACTACGCAAAGTTAATGGCTTAGAATAAGATACCAAAAGTCCTAGATGTCTTACAGCTTACAGTTGAAAGTGCTTTTTCTGTCTTTTATCTTTTTTTTGGAAATTATAATAACATCCTTTGAGTCAGAATGTAACTCTAGCAGAAGTGTAATTTGTCACGAAGCCTTAAAGGGGTAAATCTTGGGGGTTTGACACTTCTAGTTCTTGTTATCTCAATGCAAAATCTCTTTACAATGTTTATTCAAAAACTAGATCGTATATTTTATATAAATTTGATGACAGACGTTCTTACTTATAATATAAGGCATAGTATCAAGTTATCTCGGTATCAGTTACACATTAGTACATAGGAGTAGATCGTAGATAGTTATATATCAGAAGATTAGTATGAACTCGTAGATAACTTATAACTCGTAGATTAGCCAATAAGGATCTTTAGTATCAATTTCACTTGGAAAATATTACGTTACCAAATTACTAGCTTCTATCAAGATTTTTTGTAACAACTCGTAATTCTTAAAACTCAAACAGTTAAATTAGTCCAGTCGACTAAACTCTGATAGAAGCTTAATAATTAAGCCCTAAATAAGCTTAAGGCTTAAATATTGCCTTTAATTATTAACTCAAAAAAATTGATATTGATGCGTTTAATGATTGTCGTAATTAGTGTTATGTCACACCTATCAAGGTCCAAATCTGATTGATTTCGATTGCTGTCGATTTTGACCTTGATGGATTGGTTTTAAGAAAGTCCAATTTCGCTAACCAGTCAGCTACAAGTCCATCTATTTCATTCCTACATACCATAATATAGATTAGCTGAATTCCTCCGATGCAAGAACGAGATGCTAAAGCCTTTCATATCTATTTACTATTTTAAAGTACTAACGCTTTATGTTCTAGTCTATGTTAAGTCTATAAGGTGGCGTTTGCGACAAACTCTCTCTCTGATAATAAGATGAAACCAAACCGAGATGTCATTTGACACGCCATTCTCTCGATTTAACCTCTAAGTCGTATTGCATGTAAAATTCATGTGCAATGATGCATGCATCTCCCTAATCCTTATATTAACTCACGATAAGGCACGAACTGTCTAATGTAGGTAACATTCAATTCTTTACTTCTCACACGGGATCCTCAATTGTTGGCCGTTTTAATTTCTGTTTGGGGTTTTTAAACCTCACACTAATGATCTTTAAATCGACTATTTATTTATTATTTTATTAATTTGTCCTAGGACTAGAGTTATTAAATATTTACTGATGCCAATGCCGAATAAGAGAAGAGACTGTAATTAACCTTCTGCCGGGCGCGCGACGGCACTCAGTACCGCAAACATAGATTTTTAAATATAAAACGCAACTGGTAGGTTCAAGGTCGAGGAGGCTTATCAGTATTCCTTTGTTAAACCCTTCTAGGGAGTAAGAGATAGCTAGCAGGTGTTTATTAGTGCTTTTTATTGTGATATCGGGAATTAATTTGTCCTACCTCTACATTGCGGAACTCAGTGCCGTTTGCGCCCAGAAATGTAAGTATTTTTTATTCCTATAGACCAACAATTATTTGCAATTTTCTTATATAAGTGTTGATTTAATATTAGTTTTCATTATTATTTAGACCCCCCCCCCTTATAAAAGGGAGAGGGTACCAAGGGGATGGGGGTTTATTATTTAGCTATAACATTTTTTATTCAAAATGTATCTTCTAGGGGTCAAGAGAAAAAAATACACTAATCCTGAAGATTGGATCAGAATTTTTAAATTCTTTATTTTTTTTATTTTAAAATAGTAATGTCTTAAATTTTTAAATAATGTAAATGTCTTAATTTTTTTTTTTTTTAAATAATGTAAATGTCTTAAATTTAAATTATTTTTTATTTTTAAATTATGTAAATGTCTTAAATTTTAATTTTTATATTAAAAAAGTATAATTTTTGTATTAAAGAAGGGCAATTAGTTGTAAGTTATTGTTATTTTACCTCTAAATAAAAAATATACTGCTTTAAAGAGAGTTAAAGAAAGTCAGAACTGAGTACCGCGCGCGCCCGGTATTGAGACTCTAGATGGCGCGCCCAGCAGAAGGTTAAACTAATGCACCGACGATTGTTCAATGACTTGACAACGTTTATTTTCTCATTTATGTTATTTTTATTTTATGTTTATGTTTATGATTTTATTTTATGTTATGATTATTTTTTATCGCATTGTTATTTATTACTATACTAATTAGTTTTGGATATTTTTTTATATTGAGAAATAGACTCCAAACTACGATTTGGAGAATATTATATTCCAAGTAATGGAATGAATCATGTATATTAGCCCTAATTCTATTCTGAGAAGGCTTTGGAAACAAAATTATCTAGGCATTACATTTAATATCTAGGCTTACATGATAATAGGAAACATCAGCCACAAATAAAATAGCATAAGCCCCGCGTGAAGCGCGATACGAAGGCTATTGTAACTTACAAAAATCACACATCTCTTTGAAAGCAATAGTTGATCCAAATTACTCATGACAGCAGTAAGTGCGAAACAACGCATTTCTCCGTCTGTTAAATTAATCTACACTTCAGACATCATTGATCGAAACATAAAGGATATACCTATTCAGAAGTTTAGATAATCTGAATAGAACAGAGGCATTATTAGGTTACTACAATGGAACTATAGATAGATAGATTAGCCGAGAGCACAATGATATGATATGATTACAAGGAAATGAAGCCAAGTCTGCAAGACCTTGACACAGAGTGCCTCATTCTGCATTTTATAAAAACAACAGACACGTCACAACTTCCTGAATTAATTAAGCAATGCTTATGTTGAATAATTGATGTTCCATTACATTTATTTACTATTACCTTGAGTTAGCTTCTTAACTATTCATAACAGTTGCCTTAAATACAAGACCATTTAGAATAATAATACTAAATACCGATTGCTGTATAATGCTACAGGCCACTCAAAGGCATATTATCTACTATCAAAGCCTACTATAAATGCCTCCTTAATAGTACCCATCAAGATGTTTGTGCAAGAAACATCTGCAACATTAATAACTATACTACTTCTAGACTGGATCATGGCCCTAATTTGAAGAAAGGATACGCTAGAATCCTAAATGACGACGGCGCAAGTCTTAATGTATTCGGCACATTTCGCCGTTAAACACCCCAGTAAGCCTGATTTGATATATAAGCATAAATCGAAGCCTTTAGACTAAAAGTTCAGTTCCAATCGTAAAATAAAATAAATAAACGAAAATTTGTACTTTTTAAGAAATAAGCCTAAACCACTTCTATAGTATCAAGTTGTGGCTATTTGACGACAATCACTAGTTCTATTACATTGCATAACATGCCCTTTGACGTTGATTCACTCACCATCTTTTAAAAGTTGAGCAACTGTTAGCCAACTCCAATAAACGACGCCTCATTGACGCGTTTAGGCTCGAGAGCAGTGAAACTAAGAAAAGCGAAAGAAAATGCAGACTTGCGTTACTGTCCTAAACCGCCCTCAACAAAACACATCCTACAAAAATGAGATCGTAGTTTAGAGAGAATGCTGGCCAACTCGTTCTCCTCTGCGCCTAGGAATCGACCATTCGAAATGATATACTTAAAATTTCCATTTTTCGAAAAATGATTGTAAAATGATAGTTTTTAGTAAATGATAGTAGTAGTTTTTAGTAAAAATGATGATAGTAATGATGATAGTAGTACATAGAACATATAAATGTATTATTTTTGAAGTTTCATATCTCTGTAACTATTGGGCGTATAGAGTTACCATTGGACGTTAAAGGAAGCCAATTATATTTACTAAAACTTCATTCCTTGTGCTTTTTCTCGTAGGTTAACAGTTTTATACCGATATTCGCCCCGAAACGAGAGCATTACCTAAAATCTCCATTTAAAAAACATTCCAATGTTTAAAGTGCCATATCTCGGACACTATTAGACGTACACAGGGTTGCCGTTAGACTTAAATTGTTGTAAATTTATTGTACTCAAAAAATATTATGAACAACTAACATCGAACAAATAGTTTACGAGGTATATTGAAACAACTGAACAATTTCTTTCAGTTTTCTACATATTTCGCAGCTAGCACAGGTTTATCGAAGCTGCAAACTTAGGATCACAATACCGTAACTAAAATTAGAACTACATTCCGCTTTGGGAATTTAATTTCTTATTTGACAGGCCTATATGTGAATGTAAATTAATTAAAATAAATTCCAAGCAATTTAACTTAGCTTTATTATTATAGTATCTTTCAAGTTGTTTTTATACGTAAATAAAATTAAATATAAATGTGTTCTGTAGTCAAGCAAGTGTACATGACTAGTAGGTATATTATACATTTTTATATCAGATATGTATGCTAATAAATTCATTGTTACAGAGTTGCCTATATTACAATAATTTTTATTGTGATGTTTTCGCGTTATTTTTTAGTTATGTGCTACAATAGTAATCATTATAGTATCATATAATTATTTATTACATTGTTAATATATTTTTACCTAATAATAATAATTATTTTTTCTGATTTCAACCAACTCCATTTGTTGCTAATGGGTAAAAATTCATTTTTTCACGGACATAATAAAAACTTAACTCTGTTTTGAGACAGTTATTATTATTCATTGTGATTAATTTAAGCTCATAATTATTAAACTTTTTTTAGTAATGTGAGGATAAAAATAAAAATGATTAGTGATTAAAAGAATAATTCTTATTCTATTTAGAAAGTATTCTTAAGTTTCTTTTACTAGGTATAATAAATGGTAGTTAATTTTTAACAATTTACTTTTTATTAACATTAAAAAAATGTAAATTAATATTTCCTTTGACGTCAATAAAGTATTACTAGTTTAATCTTGCGTCCTTGAAAGATTTTCGTTGAAATAATTGAGATAAGTGAGACAGAATAAATCTATAATAACTTACATAATATGAACCTTATTATTTTTTTATACAAGGAGCACAGTTTAAGTAAGAATTAACTATCTCTGTTTTAATATTATGTTAGCGGCAAAACCCCGAAATCAGTAAAACTAGATTTTCCTAGTCAGATCTAGTTTAGGCAAAGCGCTTTCGTTAAAATCGATGTTGGCAAGTCAGAACTCGAACTGTCTGTTAATATATTATGGCCAATAAATAGTTTTGACTGAAATGGAGCAGAAGTGAGAAGTAGAAATAGTAAGTCTGCAGCGTCATTTCAAAATAGTGAGGTTGTTATCAGTCATTATTAAAATGAAAGATTTATTATAAGAGAAGTTCCTTCTCACATCTATTCTAATCATCATTAAACCCTGAAGAAGAAAGAAATAATGATGCTGTAGCAGGCATAACAATACTTATAACAGCTCCATTCAAGTCGAAACTAGTTTTGTCTAGATATTAACATGCAAGTCTAGTAATGACAATATCAGTTTTGGCAAAAGCGCTTTGCCAAAACTAGTTTTGACTAGGAAATTCTATTTTTTACTGATTCCGGGTTTTACGGTAACATACATTGCTGGTAGTACAATAATATAACATTAAAATAAGATAGTTTAACTATACTGTTAAATGCACACTCATATGTCATATGTATTATGTAGATAGCATTACCTGTGGCATATTTTTACTGTGATAGTTACTCTTCACTTTTAAGCACTATTTTCTATAAAACTAGAATTCTATACAGTTTACACCTATGAAATATTTAATTGCATATAAATGAAGGTTATACTAATAACTTTTTTTTAGTTTATCAACTTGTGATTGATTTACCCAACTAACATTAATTCACGAATGATAATCGTTTGCACTTGCATTTATAGAATCATGTTATGCAATACAGTTCTAACTATCTCATTATAATTAAGTTAAAAGGAAATGCGCGTCATTTTGGATTACAACTGTAAGTGCTTCTATTCAAGGTTTCACTTAGATCCTTCAGTCACAATGTCACAATAAACCAGCTATAAGGTTAACTTCAGAACTGACCCACTAACTTCTTACACAATTATTAAACAACAAATCTGGGCTTGACTCCAAGACCAAGAGAGAGATACACACCGAAATAATAAATTCAACATAATCATAAACTGTGACGATCAAAATTTAAATATAAATAGAACTTAACTATACTAATAGATGGTGGCTTAGCTTAGCTTCATACACCCTGGGGCATAAAACTTTTGCCCTGCAGGTGCCGTTGTCTTTTCCCGCCAGTCAAAAAACAAAAAAAAAACTATACTAATAGGGAGAATTGGATAAGAGTGACGATTGGAGCGTTTATCAAGAATAACTTAAACAAATTATAATCACTGCTCGCAACATCAAGAATGACACTACAAGGTTGGTTTTATACTTGAAAAGAAATGCACCAACCTGAGGGATTTGAGTATTGATTTCCAAAGAAGCCAAGTGATCCCAGGGCTCTTTTATCATCATTTCTTTTTTCCGGGGTTAAAACCCAAACCCATAGACATAGACACAACTTAGGTGGACCCATTCAGCAAACCCGGGCTATGTGAAGAATTTTCTCCCTGATCCTTCTCTACTTCGAGCAGACTGACAGACTGACTAACAGTCAGCTGCTTTTTCAGAGGGCAGTCCCTTAAAAACTCTAGTAAGGCATTATTGCCATTCCAAAGGTTTGCCATCTAAGACGAGTCACAGCTGAGTTAAGTTTATCTTCCTCTCCGCACGCAGCCGACAGGTAAGAGGACTTACGACCAAGAGCGCTTTTTAAGATTCAGTTTTGTCTAAGAAACTTTATGAGAGAGTCTAATTCTAGTAGCAATTTCTCAGGTTCTTTGAAAATATCTTATTTACAACATTTTTTTTAACACCCTCACACAGCGGCGAGATAACACCCACCACTGGTTCCAGGTCCAGGACAAAAGTAAATACACTGGAACCTAGCCTAGCCAGTCAATCTACCAATTCCCTTCTATCCCACAATTTCCTACAAACCTTACTAAGTGGACAGCATTCTGTCTTGCTAAATCATCAAGAAATTTCCTGCAATCTGCTACTAATTAATAACCAAAGACTTAATTCTAGCTGATTGTCCGAGCAGATATAAATCTGTCATAGTCATATGATAGGATGATAATCTAGATCTTCTGGAGGAGAGCGCGTCAGACATTTTGCGGATCCCAACATTTCGAACCTATTGTAGGGAAAAATCTCAAGGCATTGCAAACAGTAGCAAAGGACTCTTATCATGAGCAAATCCCTTAATAATGATCCCCATAATGGGTTCAAAACGTAAAAATTTACAAAATTTCTAAAGAAGATCTAAATTCATTAAGGCCCTCAGCCTCATACACGGTCAAAATGTTTGCTTAAACATCGTGTTTGCGCAAACATTTTGACCTTGTGTGGATGGGGGCCTTTAGAATCTTGCCGCGGAAACCTATGCAATAGAATGTTTCTATGATAATGGAAAAACAACAAACTGTCAAGAGATCAGTCTCAAGTGAACGCTGTTAATTTTAAAAATAAACTAAAATAATAACTCTATTCTATCAATATACATTGCATGCAATAAAAAAAGCTATTTATATCTATGGTTCTAAAATAGGCATTATGCATTAATAATTCTTCAAACGTCAGGAACAAACAAAAATTCAATCAAAACAGGAACAAACAATAAATATCAAATATTATTGCCAGAATGTAATACTAAACTATTTTCATTGTAATCCCAATCACTCGATAACCACTAATAGAATTGTAAAGAAATTTAGCTTGGCTATGATCCTATGAATAACGTTATAAATTGATTATTGTTATCACCTTAATGAAATGAGAAAAAACAAAATACCTGTGTATATATGTATATATCATAACATTTAAAAATAGTTTAAGAAATATATACGCAATGCTGTTTTCACAACAGTAGAGAAAATAATATCTTTTGTCGAAAGCAGTGTTGCATAACAAGCTCTTTTAAATCGTACATTTCACAACTCTTATTCCATAAAAAACGATGTGTGGATAATCCAAGATATTAAGAGCAGTAATAAATAAACAGGTCAAGTGTGTGCTAGTCAGCACACAGCTAGGGTCCGTAGGCCACACTGTATAGTTTAAGTAGTACCCTAGATGGTGTTTTTTAGAATGCTAAAAAGCTTACTTTGAACTATCCTATGGGTATGATATTCTCAAAACACATAAACTTCCGATAAGTATATTTTTGCCACTGAACCGGACTACAACCATATAAATACATCGAAAATACCATAATTATAAAAAAAACGTATTTTGTCAATGAAACATAAAATAATACTTTTTTTCGAAATTTCCAAAAAGTGGTATCTTTACTTTTGGTCGAAGAATGTTGAGGAATTTTTTTCGATTTTTTGCACTTCACATAAGCGAGATTGAAGGGGACGACACTTTTCAAACCCACTTCAAACTTGCCTATGCTCGCCCTATCAAAGTTATAACCAAAGAATTATATATTTTTGTAATCAGCTCGACGTAACCTTTCATATGATACCCCTCACGGTGTCGAAAGAAAAAATTAACCCTTAAGTTTTTTTACCCTAATTTTTTTGAATTTTTTTTTTTTTAAATCGCTATATTTTTAACATGTGTGATGTGTGGGTTACAAGACATATAAATGCCAAATTTTAAAGTCATCGGACGAGAGGTGTAGCCGTGAGAGCAGGGGACGGAAGGACGGACAGACAGACACACGCAGGAAAATATAAGGGTCCTTAGCTTTTGCCTACGGACCCTAAAAAACGACAGAACCTAAAGGGGCATATTTTTTCAAATAAGTTTGTAAATACGTAAGTAAATGATTTTATTGTAAGTTTAGGTTTTAAAGTATTTTGGATTTGATAAAACGTTTTTATAAAAGTAAGTAATCAATCTAAGGAAAAGACTAAGTATGTATTATAAAAAAAAAAAAAAATAATATCAACATCAATTATATCAGCTTAGAAGCAAATGTTACATTAAGACTAAATTTTCAATTCAGGTAAAAGCACTTAAAAAGATTTAAGAAAGTAATAAACAAGCTCTACATAAAGAGAAGAGATTTCAATACAACTCAAATACAACAGCTATATGAGTATCAGGTTTATGCGAGTACCTACTAGACCTATATATGCGAGGACGTCTGGTTGCCCATGGCGCAGCAAATAGTCAAGCTAGTTTTTACTATTTCCATTCTCAAGAGCTGTAGTTAAAGGATAATTTTTCTCAAGCAGTTAAAGGATGAATAAATCTATTGTTAAAAGAAACTATCTTATCTCTCATTATAAACAATAATTGTCTATAAGGATCGAAACTTAAAAGCCGTGTGCAGACTGCCGAACCGAACAGAGGAAACGAGCCGAGCATTAGTCTCTGCGCATGCCCAGTCTGAGATGCGCATATATCTACTTTAATGGGGGAGGGAGAAACAACACATTTTGTCCAAATACGAAAACATTTAAAACACCTGTATGTCTGTATTATTAAATTCGGCATTCAATTACTTATTTTTTAATGCTATTGAACTTCATTCGAGTTAATGAATTATGTATATGTTCTTGGTAAGAAGTCCTTGAAAATGTGAAGGTCCCCGCAGTTCAATCACCTCTTAACCCTTAGAGACACGGGCTGGCGCATTGAGTGCGACACGAGTTAAAAAGTTTCAGTAAATCACAGATTCGGTTTTGCAGAGTTGTTAGGTTGATGGTTGTGATATTAGAACTTTGACAACTGATAATAATTAATTAAGGTTGAAAGCCCGATACTAAGGCAGAACGCAGAAGGAGTAAGTACTGATTTTTATAGTAATTTTTATAAGATATCATTGAGAAATAAATATTTTTAATACATTAAGTGCTTTGGTTTTCAGTTCAACATTTCTAAAATACAATCTAGATAATCTGGATTTGACCTATTTATGGATTGAAAAATGCATTGGCACGTAGACTACGCAGCCCGCGGCTCATTGTTTGCCCACTATAGCCGAGTCACTAAGGGTTAATATCAATTAAAAATCACTTAATATTTTATTAGTCATTGAATAGAGAATTTTAGTAAATGCAAATTAAATCAGTCCCAAACAATCTTATACTATTATAAACAACAGAATCTTATTTACATGCTTACAGGGGGAGAGCCAGCGTGACCGTGTGGGTTAAATTACTTACGACGTCTGCTCGGCCACCATTGAATCATGAGTGGAACGAGATGGGGTTCGATTCCTCGCTCTGATTTATATGGCTCACTGTTGCTCACATCATACTCACATCGGCGGTACAATGTACAAATGTATAATGTGTGAAGTGGCTGGAATTCTCTACCACGGGGCGTAAAAAGGGCCTAAAAGATGGCCTCTAATTTTAAGGTTCGAACAAGTGGTTCGTCCTACACGTTCTAGTAGGAAGTACTAGACTGCTACTACATGTTTACACGCATGTGTAAATCATAGATGCATTTGATAACAAAAAGCTGAACATGATAACTCACTCTGGCAGGCAATGGAATAAAATATCAATGATAATATCATAAACTAATAAAATAAAAAGCTAACAATAACAATAAATTTTTTAAAAAATCCTTCCTAAAATTTCAAAAATTAATTGTATAAAATAATGTAGGTTAATGATAAAAATTAAAAACTTACAGCATCACTAAGTAGAAAAGCGGTGGATTAAAAACTTTTAAATTTATTATTTAATGCAACACTGTAATTTACATTTTAGGATATATTTATCAGTTAATTAATCAAATTTCAGGCTTTAAAGTAGAAAAACGAATGTTCAAAGATTACACTAATAAGACTGCGTAAATTAAAGATAAAGATTGAATGTTTAAAAACAAAACACAAAATTGAGGGAAGTAAAAAAGTTTTGAATGTAAAAATATAATCAACAAAGACTGGCACAAATATTTAATTATAATAGCACGTAAAACAAAACACGAAGATTAGCGTAAAACTGAAATTACGATTCGAAGACGCTTATGAACAAGTGGCACGAAGGAAACTACGCATAAGAATAATGACTTGAAGAAGACGGTGCTGAAGAAGGACAAGGGTCGGGAAGATACAACGCATAACAAGTACCGCGAATTAAAGGACGCATAAAAACAAATGACGCTCAGTCGAGAACGCTGAAGAACAAGTTACTTAAAGTAACTCTGAAGAACAAGCGACGCGACGTAGACTACGCATATAAAAAGAAGGGACACGGACACAAGAGAAGAGACGCTATGGATAGGTTTGTTTGTACTGAGTATAGTAGCTAACTGCAGCCCAAGGGTATCCAATCCAGCTGTAGTTGAGGCAGTTTAGAATGAGCGTCCAGGTGGTAGGGAAGAGTATCCCCTCCTAGACCAAGCCGACCAGGTGATTGTGAGGGACAATTATCATTCACCTCTAAACCCTGGCCCACTACCACAGTGCACTTGTTATACAATCAGATCGCACTGGACCATTTCCGTACAATAACAGCTTACTCTTGGCCTTATAATTTATAATACTTCTACAAATATCCCCGTCCAACCATCTCGCTTTCATACAGACTACACCACAGATAAGTGAATAATAAAATACACTTACACAAGCATCTCCAGAGAAATTTAGACCAGTAGCAATCACGCAACTAAATTGTCTCTCCAGGTCAATTGGAACTATTTTATTTAACATAGCAGCTTCCAGCCTTCATAAGGCCATCATCCGATTTAGGAAGATATTGAGTTACATTAAGAATAATTACAAGTTAAATAATTAATATAAAAATTCCATTTTTGAAAACTGGTCTCCTGTACAATTTTTTTTTTTTTTTTCTTGTTTCTGTATTCTTCACCTATGTGCAAAATTTGGGAAGATTGAATGACGCAAAGTGGTTCAAAATTGGGGTAATAGGTGTGCGATGAAATTTAAAAAGCAAAGAAATATGACGCCATTTTGTTTTTTTATTATTATTATTTTGGTTTCTTTATTCTTCACCTTAGGTGTTTTTATGTACAAAATTTGGGGAAGATTGAATGACGGGAAGTGGTTCAAAATTGGGGAAAAAGGTGTGCGATGAAACTTACAAAGCAAAGTAATATAAGACCAGTAATAATAAAAAGAACTTTTATACTACATTTTTAAATTTTCTGTTGAGCCATATAAACCTGGCCATTCTATGTATTAATAAATTTTTTTTTTGTGGGTAAACCCTCCCAATTTGTTTTCGGCAACATTTTTTTATTATTGGTCTTATATTACTTTGCTTTGTAAGTTTCATCGCACACCTATTACCCCAATTTTGAACCACTTCCCGTCATTCAATCTTCCCCAAATTTCGCACATAGAAATAACTAAGGTGAAGAATACAGAA
>KZ651292.1:42708-58192 GCA_001010745.2 Gerris buenoi
AAAAAAAAAAAAAAAAAAAAAAAAAAAAAAAAAAAAAAAAAAAAAAAAAAAAAAAAAAAAAAAAAAACATAAGACCAGTTTTCAAAAATGGAATTTTTACATTAATTATTTAGATATGGCATTAAAAAATACTTATAACCCTAAATTTTTACCCTATTACCACTCCTAAGTAATAGTGCACTTTCCGCACTAGTTGCACAAATAACTATTACATCATCAGGGTAATCTATAATATAACCGGCAAAGTCCTGATTGACTGACTGACATAGAATCAACGCACAGCAAAATCTGCTTAACCTAGAGACTTGAAATTTTGAGGATATACTCTGTTCATATCATAGGCACCCGCTAAGAAAGGATTTTTGTAAAATTTTGATTTTGGTACCCAGGGGTACGGGGTACAAATGTCAAAGTAATGAATACTTTTCATGATGCATATCGTTGAAATGCTCTTTAAAAGTACAGTAATTAGTGTTATGCACAGTTTTGTCATATTTTCATTTAGGAGGGGGTAGAATGGAAAAATATGTATAACTACATCTTATATAAATGAAGAGTGTCTATGTCTATGAGTGTCTTTTATACTAATCTACAGTTTATCCCAATTTGATGAATATTTACGCACTTTTCCTTCAAAACAAGGGGAAGGTCACGGCCTACATGCGATTATGAAGTTAAAATGTTGGTTCACAGGGGTAGGGGTACAAATGTCAAAGTAATGAATACTTTTCATGATGGATATCGTTGAAAAGCTCTCTAAGAGTACAGTAATTGTTATTATGTACAGTTTTGTCATATTTTTATTTAGGAGAAGGGTAAAAAGGAAATGACAATGTACAGTAGAAAAATCAACGTATGTGTGTGTGCGGGCGTGTGAGTGTGTGTTCTTTATTCAAATCTACATTTTCAGTTCGAGTTCGATGAAAATTTGCACACTTGACCTTAAAAGTAAGGGGAAGGTAACTGTCTACATGAATTTTCGAAATTTAAATTTTGGTACATAGAGGTACAGGGTACAAATGTCAAAGTAATGAAAACTCTTCCTGATGCATACCAAAAAGGTCTTTAAGAGTATAGTAATTATTGTTATGCAAATTTAGGGCGGTCTTATGGAAAAATATATTTATATCTATGTATGACATGTTATATCTCTATATCTAAGTTGTGTCTGAACATTTATCTTACTGGGCTCAATTTTTGTATTTCCACTGAATGAGTAGTCCTCACTACGAATATAAGTTCAGAAAATTACATCTGTTTTAAAATTTTATAAATGTGGCTGATTAGATTTTGGAGGTCTTGGGTACAATGTTTAGCTCAATGTTGCGGGTGATATAGGCTACATTATATTGGGCGGAGATCAGGGCTTCTAAATGGATTTCAAAATTCAAATTTCATTTTTTTGTATAAAAAAAGGTGTTTAACCAAAAGTGCAGAAGAAACTACTAATGATATTTTATGTTTTATCGTAAATAAAATTTACGAGTGTATACGTAGTAAAACAATTTCTAAATACCACTGCATTTCCATTTTAAAAATTTTAAGAATTTTTCTTTAGTAGTCTGAATCAATTACTAATTTGGGATATTTGCAAATTATTTTATCAAAGGGGAGGGGGTATAGAAGTAAGGGGGAGGAATAGAATCTAGATATTCTCGATTTGTTAAGTAATTTAAAAAATTCTTGATAGTACATACTTTATAAATCCATTAAATTGGAAATAAAACACCCCGTAGCGAAGCACGGGTATTCATCTAGTCTATAATATAAGAGGCAATGTCCTGATTGACTGACATTAAATCTCAACGCACAGCAAAATCTGCTTAAACCGAGAGACTTGAAATTTTGAGGATATACTCTGTTCATATCATAGGCACCCGCTAAGAAAGGATTTTGCGAAATTTTGATTTTTGTACCCAGGGGTACGGGGTACAAATATCAAAGTAATGAATACCCTTCATGATGCATATAGTTGAAAAGCTCTTTAAAAGTACACTAATTGTTGTTATGTACAGTTTTGTCATATTTTAATTTAGGAGGGGGTAAAATGGAAAAATATGTACAGCTATCTATATATATAAAATCCAAATACCACTCACTGACTCACTGACACATCACGATATCTCTGAAACCATTGGACCTACGACCATGAAATTTTGTAGGTGCGTTCCTCTAACCTCTTAGGTGCTCGCTAAGAAATATTTTTAAAATCTGACATCTTGATTCAAAATGGCGGCCATTTATACACAAAATTCTACAAGACAATATCTCCGGAACTATTTGCACTAGAACCTTAAAATTTAGAAGTTAGCTCTTTTTTATGAAGTTAGTAACTTTAGATAAATGGTGTACCAAGCGGGCATTTTGATTCAAGATGGCGGCCATATATATATAAAAGTCAACGTATGTGTGTATGTTCTTTATAGAAATCTACAGTTTTAGTCAAATCTTGATGAAAATTTGCACACTTGACCTTCAAAGCAAGGGAAAAATCAATATCTACATGAATTTTCGAAATTTAAATTTTTGTACACAGGGGTACGGGGTACAAATGTCAAAGTATTGAATANAACTAGGCAAACAAAAATTTCATTTATTATTGTCTATAACGTAAGTAGATATTAGATGTCCCTATTTATTTAATTCTTATTTTTAGGTAGGTCAATTAGGGTAAAAGTAGTAAGAGTTAACAACTCATTGTGGTTAGAAACTTGCTATATTTTGTCTCCCTCCGGGACATAATCATGCCTAAAACATCATTACCATTACATATACATACATTGTTAACATTTTTTTAAAAAATAGGATTTTTATACAAATTAGCATTTAACTTAATTTGATTTTTTTTACTATTTATTTGATTTTACTTTTATTATTATGTGTATGAATTAATACAAAAAATAATTGTATATACATGTATGAGTGAGCGCCTAATAGCTAACATCTCTTAAAAAATGTAAATAAATATATTATAGAAAATTCCTCGACAGTGTTTTTCTCCAATTGTACCCATCATAAATGAGGGGGTCATAACAATGTCTTCACATAAAAAAAAGTCGCAGGCTTTGTATCCATATATATAAATATGCCTGTACATATAAAACTATCATATGTACATTGTACATATAAAACTATCATATAATCTATTACAATAAATATATATCTCTATTACAATGCTAAACAATATAGTTCATGAAGTTCTGAATACTCAATGCCTAATAAATTAGAGTTGTAATTATATAAATATATCCTTATGTATACATATAAATACATACTTATGTATTCAAATTTTAATATTTTAAAATCCAATATATTGAATAATTCTGTGTGAAAAGGTATATTGGAGGGAAAAAAAGGAAACTACAGTTACATATCTAAATTTCCAGTGGGGTGTTTCCACATTATTTGACTCGATCCGACTCTCTCGTGATTAAAAACCATCCATCACTTGACTTCAGTTCAAAGCACCAGCTCGGTCCAATGTGGGAAAGTATTTACAACAAGTGCTATTCACCGAAAAAACCCTGTAAAATCGAGAATTGTGAGAGTACGGTAAATCCATTAGAATATTTGGTTATTCGTCGAACTAACGAAAATGGTATTCGTAAAATCACTCACCTGTAGTACATTTGCAAATCGATGGAATGTTATATGAATTCCTGTAAAAGTTAAACCTGTATTTTGATGATACTTTTTCCATATTAAATTGTCTGAAATATAAGGTAAAGCTTCTATAAAATATTTAAGGTATTCAATTTTTTGAAGGTATTCAATATTGAGGGATCTTGATTTAGATATTTTATCGTAATTCCTGTGAAAATTGCACATTTAGACTCGTTTATAAATTCTTGGCACACATCGATTGTGGGAGTAAATGAACTATTTGTCTCTGATCTCTCTACGTCTCCCTCGCCAATCTAAACTGACATAGTATGTGCCCCCTCCCCCTAGACCTTGTCGCTGGATGCCACTACATAGGATTTCCTAAAGAAAGGACTGCAACAACATATGTAATATACAAATGTGTTGCTTCCTGGTACATTAAAATGTATATTAAACCCGCAAACCACGGGGGCTTTAGCCCCCCCCCCCAGAACTTTTGACCAAGGATCACCACTGAAAACAAGGTGATGTTCACTGCCTACATGAGATTATAAAGTTAAAATGTTGGTACAGAGGGTACGAGGTAAAAATTTCAAAGTAATTGATACCCTTTATGATGCATATCGTTGAAAGGCTCTTTTTAAAGAACGAAGTGAATTTAATTTTGTTCCCTTCGAAACATAATGCTCTGTTTTCATTTTATACCACAGCATCGAGGGCCACAAAAAAATTACCTCGGGGACCACATGCGGCCCCAGTTTGACACCCCTGGTCTAAGGGGATTATTTGGTTTGTGAGATGTGACTAGTCCATAAAGTTTTGGAGGGGAAGGAGAATTATTAATAAGTTTATATTTGGTCTTATTATCAATATATTTACTTTTGAGGAGGGACGTTACAAGAGTTATAGTTTTTTGTTGATAATATTGGTAGGATTATGTTTGTTTTTTGTACGTTGTGTCATCGGAGACTAATAAATCCATTTTATGATCATATTCATGTTTGTCAATTGCAACTGTTTGTTTAGATTTATCGGAAGAAATAACCCAACAAAAACACTAGTGTAAGTGTAAATAAAAAAAAATAAGCCAAGTCTCGCGTAAAAAGTAGTAAGAACATAGGTTTAGCCAAGTCTCCCACTGTCCGAGTAAGTTCCACCAGGTCTAATTTATCCAGTGCAAGAACATGATGTTTGTCTGTTCCTCTCTCTATTCTCTTGCCCAAATTACTCTACACGTTTAAATTTATATACCTTTTCTGACTTGGCAAATTCACACCACAAACTTAATTCAAATAATAAATATTATTTTTTTCATTTGAGCGTTGCAGTACAAGGATACGAATTTGTATACAACACTGCATTTAATTTAAGCCTCTTTGGGGAAATATATATTTGCACTTTAAGATAGCAGATAANGTAAGGATAAGGAATAGACCAATAAGACAAGGACCAATGACCACGTGATCGTGGTGTTGGCTGTTGTCACTTTAGTTCGAGTTGAGCTCGCTTGAGAGGTTTAGTATATGGGTGTCGTAGTGTCGCATAATGAACCACTTTTCAAAACGCATTGCTCCCTCTACCCCTTGTTAATTACTTATTGTTCTTAGTATTAATAAGGTGATTAGTTACTGCGTTAACGCATTGAGCTCTTTTATTATCAATATGGTTTAAATCAGGATCATCGTCTTTAGTTATAAGGGCAACTTCAATGTCTGAAATGAGTTCGGGTGTACGAACTTGATTACGAGGAAAAGGATAAACCATTTACTGTCCCCAATAACCTTAACATGATTATAACATGAATATCTTTAGTAGTCTTAAAAATGTTATCATAACTTATTTTTTGGTGATTAATGAAATAGTTAAATAACTGGTCCAGGGATTAAATTTTTATTAAGATTTTTGGTAAGATTTCTCTTTCAAGTTTGTTTTCATTAAAACAGCAAAATTTAATTTACAAATTTAATAACTGTTTCTTCAAATTAGTAACTTTAGCATCAACCTGATTACTGAAGGGATGTGTTATTACAATTTTTAATTAAAGCAGCAAGATATAAGGAAAGCACACTATAAGATGAGAAAAGCAAGAAAGTTAATATGTCACTTTTATAGAAAAGGGGGCCCTTTCTTTTTAATCTAATAATACACTTTCTTATAACTTAATAGGTACACACTTTTTTAATTTAAATTGGTGATTTTCCTTTGTCCCAAAGCATATTGGACTGAATATCTCTTCAATTTTTTTTTTAAGTTTTTGGTAGTTTTCTTACTACCGAAAGATTAAATTTTAAATAATTCAAATTACAATTATCAATAACTAGACATACAGAGAAAAATAGACCCCCACACCGGGACTCGAACCACAGGCCTCCTATTTTCCGTACAGGCGCTCTTACCAAATGAACTATACGGGAGAATGATTTTTCCCTGTCGTAACTGATACATATTCCCCGAATCTAAGCTTTTAATCTTAATCTACAAATCTAGAGAGCCAAATATTCACGGCAACAGAACTCTCGGTCTAGTTCTCGGTCTTGCCTCACCATAAGGTATTAGCATGAATTATTTCATAATTTTAGCACTAGCTCTAATATGGTGGAACAAGGGGGGATCTTTTTAGAGAAATTTTGGTGCTAAAAAGCACAGTAGTCATAAAAAGCTTTATATATTTGTAATCTAATCTTCAGTAGCTTTCATTTGATACCCAATGATCTCAAAAATTAACAAAATAAAATAAATAAATATTTGATGTTTGCATAATTTTGCGTTCTACGCATAGGCATATTAAATGTTAACATTCTCCATATTTTTTCTACGTGTGGGTCAAAAAGTTACACCAGTATTTTAAATTTCAAATCTCTATTGTGAACGGTTCAGGCCCTATGAACCAAAAAGCGAGGGACGGACGGACACATCACCCTCAGTATAAGGGTATTGAGAAGTATCTACAAAACCCTAAAAAGGTAGATAGATTTCTGAGATTAAAACTGTTCATAAAGCAATAAATAAAAGTTAAGAGCTGGAGGGTAATGAAAACTTGACAAGTGTTTTTTATGGATAATAGTACATTACGCGTCGAGTGTGGAAAGTAGCATTTTGCATGCGAGTGTGGAGTCTGCACCCAAGCGATAGCGAGGGTAGTAAAACCAACACAAGCAATGCAAAATGCCGTTTTCACATGAGTTGCGTAACATACTTTATCTACGATTGTTAGATTTTAATAATAAATACATCAAATTAGTTATGTTAAATGTAAACAATCTTGCTAATCGTAAAGTTGAAGAATTCTTCTTCTTTACCGTGCTAGAGTGGTAAAGAAGAGGCGGCTGTGCTCGACTTGGCTGGGACACAACCGTGCCCCCAGATTAATATATTGGGGTTGTCTTTTAAGAATTTTTTGGCAGTAAAAAATTTATGTGTCAATTTCTGAAATACCCTCAGAGTAAGGATAAGGGGTAGAGGGAACAATACTACAGTATCGGGGTCTCAAAAAGTGGTTCATTATGCGACACCCCTATACTAAACCTCCCAAGCGGCAGTTTGGTGAAACATTATCGATATCTCGATAAAAACTCAAAATTTAAGTGATATCAGCTGATAAGTGATAAGGATAAGTATAATGTGATATTGACTTACGACATTTAATATTTTAATACAGTTTTCTTTATAAATACATATGTACTTGTACTTTAGTGTTTGTTATTAACCATATTAATTATATTATCTAAAGGCTGTTACGTTTTTAATAACATGCAATAGTTCCTAGATGACCAAAAGCAATCTTATATAAAACAAAATCGTCTTTTCAAGTAATCACATCAGATTTTTCTTTTAATTGTTTGATATTTTGACATATTTGACATTTCGATAATAAAACAATCAAACAAAGCACAAGATGACAAAGGTTTTGTCAGGGCCGTCCCTAGGGGGGGTCAACCGGGTGAAACTGACCCGGGCGCCGCGTCAAGGGGGGCGCTGCTAGGCCCCCCCATCTTAAACTAATAGGTAAATGGCAATGGGGGGGGGGGGGTGCCACAGATGACTTTGACCCGGGCGCCTGAACCCCTAGGGACGGCCCTGGGTTTTGTTTACAAGCGTCCGTGGGCACGTAAGGATAAGGAATAGACCAATAAGACAAGGACCAATGACCACGTGATCGTGCTGTTGGCTGTTGTCACTTTAGTTCGAGTTGAGCTCGCTTGAGAGGTTTAGTATATGGGTGTCGTAGTGTCGCATAATGAACCACTTTTCAAAACGCATTGCTCCCTCTACCCCTTGTTAATTACTTATTGTTCTTAGTATTAATAAGGTGATTAGTTACTGCGTTAACGCATTGAGCTCTTTTATTATCAATATGGTTTAAATCAGGATCATCGTCTTTAGTTATAAGGGCAACTTCAATGTCTGAAATGAGTTCGGGTGTACGAACTTGATTACGAGGAAAAGGATAAACCATTTACTGTCCCCAATAACCTTAACATGATTATAACATGAATATCTTTAGTAGTCTTAAAAATGTTATCATAACTTATTTTTTGGTGATTAATGAAATAGTTAAATAACTGGTCCAGGGATTAAATTTTTATTAAGATTTTTGGTAAGATTTCTCTTTCAAGTTTGTTTTCATTAAAACAGCAAAATTTAATTTACAAATTTAATAACTGTTTCTTCAAATTAGTAACTTTAGCATCAACCTGATTACTGAAGGGATGTGTTATTACAATTTTTAATTAAAGCAGCAAGATATAAGGAAAGCACACTATAAGATGAGAAAAGCAAGAAAGTTAATATGTCACTTTTATAGAAAAGGGGGCCCTTTCTTTTTAATCTAATAATACACTTTCTTATAACTTAATAGGTACACACTTTTTTAATTTAAATTGGTGATTTTCCTTTGTCCCAAAGCATATTGGACTGAATATCTCTTCAATTTTTTTTTTAAGTTTTTGGTAGTTTTCTTACTACCGAAAGATTAAATTTTAAATAATTCAAATTACAATTATCAATAACTAGACATACAGAGAAAAATAGACCCCCACACCGGGACTCGAACCACAGGCCTCCTATTTTCCGTACAGGCGCTCTTACCAAATGAACTATACGGGAGAATGATTTTTCCCTGTCGTAACTGATACATATTCCCCGAATCTAAGCTTTTAATCTTAATCTACAAATCTAGAGAGCCAAATATTCACGGCAACAGAACTCTCGGTCTAGTTCTCGGTCTTGCCTCACCATAAGGTATTAGCATGAATTATTTCATAATTTTAGCACTAGCTCTAATATGGTGGAACAAGGGGGGATCTTTTTAGAGAAATTTTGGTATAAAAAGCTTTATATATTTGTAATCTAATCTTCAGTAGCTTTCATTTGATACCCAATGATCTCAAAAATTAACAAAATAAAATAAATAAATATTTGATGTTTGCATAATTTTGCGTTCTACGCATAGGCATATTAAATGTTAACATTCTCCATATTTTTTCTACGTGTGGGTCAAAAAGTTACACCAGTATTTTAAATTTCAAATCTCTATTGTGAACGGTTCAGGCCCTATGAACCAAAAAGCGAGGGACGGACGGACACATCACCCTCAGTATAAGGGTATTGAGAAGTATCTACAAAACCCTAAAAAGGTAGATAGATTTCTGAGATTAAAACTGTTCATAAAGCAATAAATAAAAGTTAAGAGCTGGAGGGTAATGAAAACTTGACAAGTGTTTTTTATGGATAATAGTACATTACGCGTCGAGTGTGGAAAGTAGCATTTTGCATGCGAGTGTGGAGTCTGCACCCAAGCGATAGCGAGGGTAGTAAAACCAACACAAGCAATGCAAAATGCCGTTTTCACATGAGTTGCGTAACATACTTTATCTACGATTGTTAGATTTTAATAATAAATACATCAAATTAGTTATGTTAAATGTAAACAATCTTGCTAATCGTAAAGTTGAAGAATTCTTCTTCTTTACCGTGCTAGAGTGGTAAAGAAGAGGAATTCTTCAAAACTATGAGACATGCATGCGCAATTAATACAGGTGCGTAAAGAATCACTTTCTACGAATATAAATAGAGATACAACGTTTACATTATGTTTCAAACGTAGATAAAAGATTTTATCCATACAAACATTATTTTGTACAATCTATTTTTTTATGAGAGGATTCCAAAAATGAATAATAGATAAGTAGAAGATATTGTATTGAGCCCTTTGGTAAAAAAAACACATTTTTTGTAGTAAAATTACTTAACTTGTTAATAAACAAGTTTTTATAAAAATGAATTTTAATAAGTTAACTAGAAGAGAAAACCCTGGAAAGAAGAGAAGAAGAAAAGTATTGGGGTTTCAATTACAAAATCCCACTTCTACTCATCATGAACCCTAAAATGGTCCAAGCAGGACTGAAATTGTGTCAGAACACACACTTTAATACTTATTCAACTTTTATTCACACAGCTTGGATATAAGTTTGTAATGAGAACCCGACACGTGTTTTTCTCTCAGAAATATTGCATAGTTAATTTTTTACTATCTCTTTCTATCAATTAATTAATAATGAAATTGAGAGGAAAGAGAGGGAATTTCTCTCTAAATAATTTGATTTTTATTATTGCATTATATTAAAAAGAACTTAAGTTATCATTAACCTGAAAATAATTTAAATAAATTCTTACCAGAATAAAGAAAATGTTGGAAACGCCAGCAGCTGTTGAGGCCAAGTGAAATGAAAATCAGCACCGTTTTATAAATATATGCTCACATTATGTCCCCGGCTTTTTTAAAAAAGGTACTCTTCAAAAAAATACTTAACGCACAAGGTAACAACAAAAACTTTCCCGGTATTTTAAAAAGAAATAACACATCTAATTTTTGGTGCACAATTTTCTTTGCTCTGAAACAGAAAAAATTAAAATAAATATTAATAACTTTTTATAATTAAAAAAGAAGCTTAAGGTGGCTTTCACACTGTGCACGAAACCGAGTGAGGCCGATTCCGCTTGAGAAACAAATACATGTATAAGCATGGGGCTATTCACATTAAACCCTGAGCGAGACCAAGCAAGACCGGGCCAAGTGATACTGAGCGTTTTTGTTAGACCGAAAATGCATTGTAAATGGTTGTATGCATGGACTGGTAGATAAACGGCCAATCAACTGGGTCTCACACGCAGCGTGAATAAAAAAACGCTCAGCCCAGCCTCGCTCGGCATCACACGCAGTGTGAACACAAAAACGCTCAGCCCGGCCTCGCTTGGCTTCATGCGCAGTGTGAATACAAAAACGCTTGGCCCAGCCTAGCTTGGCATCACACGCAATGTGTATACAAAAACGCTCAGCCCGGCCTCGCTTGGCTTCATGCGCAGTGTGAATACAAAAACGCTTGGCCCAGCCTAGCTTGGCATCACACGCAATGTGTATACAAAAACGCTCAGCCCGGCCTCGCTTGGCTTCATGCGCAGTGTGAATACAAAAACGCTTGGCCCAGCCTAGCTTGGCATCACACGCAATGTGTATANTCTGCTATCATAACATAATATCAAATTTTTAATTTCTTATTTATCTCTGTTATTATGAAAAGACCAGACAAGATTTTTAACAGACAGTGTCAATTTATAAAACAGGTTTGTTTATAAATTAATAAGATAAAAAAATTGTAAATTCAAAGCCATATACCCTGATGATGTAAATATATTTTACGAAACTAGTTGGTAAAAACATAATTTCTTTAAAACCGTATCTCACTAAAAATCTCATACAATTATACTTAAACGGTTGCTAACTTAAATTTAATATAATCGGTATATAAGACCGATTGTTTGATTGCTCGAAGTAAGTTTAAGGTAATTTGATTATTATTCGAAATCGTTCTCATAATCGATTGCTCGGCTCCGAGTCCGATCACTCGGAATCGAATTACAACTTATCTCTCGTTATTCGAAATCGTTCTCATAATCGATCGCTCGGCTCCGATCACTCGGAATCGAATTACGACTTCTCTCGTTATTCGAAATCGTTCTCATAATCGATTGCTCGGCTCCGGGTCCGATCACTCGGAATCTAAATTCGACTTATCTCTCTTTCGCCGAATACAATTTATTGTTCAAGACAATTCGATTATTATTCGAAATCGTTCTCATAACCGATCGCTCGGCTCCGGGTCCGATCACTCGGAATCGAAATGTCGACGCTCGTATTTCGAATCATTTCATAATCGGATGCCTAGGCCTATACCTAACCNTGAGTTCAAGCAAAATAATAAATATTAGTTTAAAATATATGTCTGCTCATAATGTTACACTAACTTTGTTTTATTCTGTCCCCAATAGAAGATATCTCTTAATTGTCAATAATAAATGTTTTTTGTTATTTTTGTGGTAATAAACCACTATAGTGTTATAAACTTATATTGATAGTAGTAATAAACCACTATCACCAAAAATGAGTAAGGCAAGGAGCATGTGCAACATAAGAAGGGTAGATAGTAGATAGAATATGTAACAATTTGCTATAGCGGTGGAGATTTTTTAAAGGTTTCCAACTCAGACAGATTTTACTTCACATATGCAATGTAATGGATCACACAGGGGGCACTTCACATAAGCAACTGCCCATTTATATTATACAGCTATAGGTGAACACCAAGCATGACCCCCTGTCCGGAATCAGGAATCCATGGTATAAACGAGCAACTAGGAACACCTATACACATCTTTCATCATAAGGGCGGAAATACACATGCCTGTGGCTTGAACAAAAACATGCCAGCTACTTACACGTTTATATGTTAAATGGCATGCCTGTAGCTGACAAGCAAGTAGATAAAAACAATAAAAATCCTCAGCATGCCAGTTACTATAACTGTAACTTAAAGTATGCATTTACATCTTAATAGCCTGGTCTACGAATTATTAAAATATGCATCTAAATCTTAATAGTCGATACTATTTTTTTTAGAACAGGACAGCTTTGAAAAGATCTCCTCGTTTTCCTCAGTTCGGCTCTCCGTGCAAATACTGCATTTTTGATTGTGAGAGCAGTATATAACTATAGGTGATAGGTGTATTTTGTAGAGAAGTATATAGTAAAATTTGTACGTTTGGATTCCAAGTAGGCATAAGTATAATTTGTTAATTTAACAAAATGTTAAAACATGACATAAAGAAACTTTCTGATGGGAAAGTAGTTGGATAAGTACGGAGTTATTCAAAACTGCTACTTGATTAATTGAAACAAGGTATGTTAGATAATAGGTGTATAAGTTTTAATATACTTATAAACTAATATAATATAGCTAAATATACCTACCAGAGGGCAAAAGGGCTCTAGTTGTGGAATATGGGGTCATCTGCAGCAGTTCTCCACTGATCGCTGATATACAGTGTAGTCTTACAATTAAAATTAAGTTTTGACTGTGTATGAAAATTCAGGGAGAGCCAATGAGAGCTTAAGATTTTGGCGGGTAATAGGTCGGGTAAACTAGACAAACACATTAATCTGAGGGTCAATGATTAAAAACTTTTTCATGTAAAAATATAAAATAATGTGAGATATTGATCAGTAATATCCCTGAAAAAGATCGATTATACATTGATACAAAGATGTTAAGTTGCTCCAAAGTCAGAAGAAATATCAATCCCGATCTTAATCACGAATAATTCAAAAAACAAAAAATCAGATACTTTTATAAAATTACAACATACTTGTAATATTTACCTGAGAAAGTTTTAAAAATTGTTTTCACAACCGGATTTACAAGTTATCCTCATGACTCTAGTTCTCAACATTTCTTCTACTAACAGAAATATAATAGAATATTTAAATGACACAATATAAAGATTAAAAAAAATTAAACAATTATATTAATATCCGAACTGACTAGAAATTGAAAACGAAAGGAACTTAAACGAATGAGATGAGAATGATATAATACGTGGGAAAATTTTCAAATTTTAAAATGCCTAATTTTAGGTTATCTGACAGGTTAGCCTTGTCGTAGCTAATTAATTTTAAACGAAGATTTACAAAAAATATACACGAAAAAAATTCTAATTCTTTATACGAAGATTTAAAATAAATTTAAAATACATTTTTAAATTAAATATTAATTTAAAAAATGGTACTTTGATTTATTTGATATACATCTATATAATTTTTCAAAATAAATAAAATAGTTCCTCTTTGAAAGTACCGCGCCATATTCAGTTGAAGTGTTGAAGTTGAGAAATAATAACCTTTTTCCAAAGTCATTCTATTTTTATTTTTTATTTATTTGTAGCCTCTTGCCTCTTTAATCATAGAGAATCTTTAATTTAATATTTAAAACGTTTTTTTGTTCGGGTTTATGTTCTTTTATCTTTTGATTTCGAACTGAAATAATTTGAAGTCGCGACAGTTTAAAAATTTCTTGTTCCTTGATTAAATTTTGAAAAGGAGTTTAAGTTTTGTAAATAGTGTCTAAATATTACTACGTTTCATTATTTTGGCTTAAACCGTATTGAATTCGTGTATCTTTTACCAACATCATGCGGCTTTTTATATTCTCCATTTAACTTAGTAAGTGAAAGAGATGATTAACTAATTACCGCTAATTTTTGTCAAAATTATTTTTAGATATTCAAAGCAAGACAATCTGATGAAGAAATTTAGCTCTCAGATAAGAGATTCACTGTGAACGACCAATGGGTTCTGTTGTTCCTCTTCCTTTTTCACCTCAATCCCAGTCCTCGGGACATCGCTCTACTCCCTGCTCTGCTTATATGGAGGGTCTCTTTTTGTTTAAAAAAAAAAAAAAGCCAAAAATAATAATTTGGCTTATTTTAGTTTCAATTACTATTTGTAGTGTAAAAAAGTAAAACAAAACTGGCTATATTCCTTGTATCATTCCATCTTAATTTGTTCAATCTGAAAGGGAATAAAAATAAAGGTTTTTTTTTATAACTAAAGATTTTCAAAAGTAAACTGATTCAAATTAGTAAGATCTAATCTAATCTCTTGTGTGGACTCTTTGTCTATCTCTAAAGCCTAGTTTGCACGGGTCGAGTATTTTAATAGACTTATTTGGACACTTTGTTTTTTACTAAATTTATAATACTCGACTCTGACTAAATTACTTACCGTGGCTTCTGATACTAAAATACTCGACCCCTGCAAACTAGGCTTAAGGCTCTACTAGAGGTGGGCATAATCGATTAAAATAAGTGTTTAATCGATTATGCAACAGTAATCGAATGATCGTAATCGTTTATTTATAATCGGTATAATTGTATGAGATTTTTAGTGAGATACGGTTTTAAAGAAATTATGTTTTTACCAACTAGTTTCGTAAAATATATTTACATCATCAGGGTATATGGCTTTGAATTTACAATTTTTTTATCTTATTAATTTATAAACAAACCTGTTTTATAAATTGACACTGTCTGTTAAAAATCTTGTCTGGTCTTTTCATAATAACAGAGATAAATAAGAAATTAAAAATTTGATATTATGTTATGATAGCAGATGCTAAGGTTATTGGTGTCAGTTCTAAAATTTACAGTGTTATTAGTTTTATATATATAATACATTTCCAGGACATTTCTTTTATAAAAATTTGGTTCTTGGGCAAGGACTATGGGATTCGAGAAATCAAATTTGTGTTTAGTGGAGTAGAAGTGTTGAGTAAGGGCAGTGGGGTTGGGGCAGTTGGGTTTGAGGCTGTATTCGTGCTGGTATAGACGCTTGTGTAGGTACTGGGAGGTTTGGCCAATATAAGATGAATCGCATTCAGAACAATTAATTTTGTAAATTACATCGGATTTGTAAGTGAGAGGAGTTGGGTCTTTGAGCGTGGAGTATAGGCTTTTGACGGTGTTAATAGGTTTGAAAGAAATTTTAGTG
>KZ651292.1:63738-99005 GCA_001010745.2 Gerris buenoi
AATATGTATCAGTTACGACAGAGAAGAATCCATCTCCCGTATAGCTCAGATGGTAAGAGCACCTGTACGGTAAACAGAGGTCCCGTGGTTCGATTCCCGGTGCGGGGGTGTATTTTTCTCTGTATGTCTCCCGTAGTTATTGATAATTGTAATTTGGATTATTTAAAATTTAATGTTTCCGTAGTAATAAAACTACCAAAAATTAAAAAATTGAACATTATAAGTCCATTTCACAGCTAAACTAATGGATTTATGAAAATAATTCTAAAAAAAAAAAAAATCTTATTTTTAGTTATAGAATCCAAATCCAATCTAAAATTCATTTCTTATATTTATATGTAACGGTTTTCTGCCTAAAAAAAGGTGTGTGGGCTCAGAAAGTTAAAAAAAAAAATATCAATAATGCATGTTTTAAGAATAGATTTGGATTTTCCGCCAAAAAAATAAGAACTTTTTTTCTCTTAAATTATTTTCTAAATCTATTAGTTTAGCTGTGAAATGGACTAAAGTTTCAATTTTAGCAAGTTCAGGGCTCTCCAGACGGAAAACGAAAACTAATGCTCGGAGCAAAACATTTCCAAAAGTAAAAAGTTCTTATTTTTAGCTGTAGAATCCAAATCCAGTCTTAAAAATTTGGCTTCCTATTCACTTTTTTTATATTAGGTAAATTGCTTCTGCTGAATACAGAAAATGTTTAGCATATGTTTTGGAAGCGCCTTTTTAGCCATTATCGAACCCTGAAAACCGCATCTTTCTATCAATCATGGTTCCGGAGATATTTTGCTGTTTCATATTAGCTGGGACACCCAGTGCATATAGTTTATCAGGAAAACTTTTGCCTGTGTATTGAGTGAAAACTTTTTAACAGCCATTGTGAAAAAAGGTATCTAGAAGTTTTTATAAGCAAAAATCACTTCCTAGCTATTTGAGGAATCATAGCTACAGATATCTTGGAGGAGTAGCATGTGTCTGACCTGTTGTAGGAAACCTTATAAATAAATAAACATTTTATTTTTTTTCATAGAAATATATTTCAAAATAAAAAAAAGTTTTGTTTATTATATGGCATATAAATATGTAACAAAGTTCAATGAATAATATAAAATCTTTAAGTATAAAATAATTAACTCTACAAATCTACATACAAAATGTAAAATAATTACATTTTATTATTATTAAAAAAATTAGCAGTTAAATGTTACTGCAATTTATTTTTTATTATATTTCATTATGTACATATTTTAACAAATATACCACAATTTTTACATATTTACACTTAACAATATACATTATATTAGGTAGCCTAAATAATTTAAGTATATTCATATTATTTTGTGTATGAAAAACTAAATTGTTTTTGTCAAACCCATTTTATTTTTCTTTCAGTGTTCTTTAATAACTTCGAAAAAAACTTCGACCCATTCTAAATAAACTTGTATAAAAAAATAATAAAATAATAATAATTAATATAATTGGTTATAATTTCACTGAAGATAAACTAACTGATCTAAACCTCTTATATTGAAAACAATTTCTGAAAAAAAAACAAAAAAAAAACTAAGCAATTTAATTACACTTTGAGTTATTTTGTATTAATTTTCAGAAGAAAATCATTTTAAAAGTGTATTTTTTTTATTATTATGAATGAAAATGTATTTACTGCTTCTTTTTGTAAGAATTATAGATACCTACTGTACAGCAAAACCCTATATTATGTATTGTTTTTTTTGTTTTTTTAATATTATGTATCCAACATGGCGTGATGGACAGTGTATTTACTTTATATGCTAGCTTAATACATAATAAATTCATTTATGAACTGATAAAAAAAAATATCATTTACAGTAAATTTATTTTAATCATAGATTTATTTTACAAAGCTAATCATGGTAAAACTTTTGTCATAAGAATACTTATTACTGTAATGTAATATATTTATAATTTCTTAAATATTACTTAGTGTAAGCTTTTTTTAAAAGAAAAATGACCTATAATAATTTAATTTAAATTTTCGGGTTGATTAAATAAGAAATTAAAAAAGGATTTTATTAATATCCCAAAATGGGGTAAAAAGTTTAAAATGCTTTGTTTTTGAGGCATGTCAATTATTTAAAATTTTTAAAGATCTTCCTCTTTTTATCCATAGCTCACTTCTTGATTTATTGCTTTAAAACCCTAAATAGGATCCATAATTATTTAAAATTATACATGAATAACCCTTTATATATAAGGCGTTCTGCACTATAATGAAAAATATTCATATAACCTCAGAATAGTAAAAAAAAAAGTCACAGTTTATATTATCTTGTTGGGCGCATTTGAGGTGTAGAAATACCTCTACAGAGCCAAACAAGAGTTAGTGCGTTGACAGGGAAATCAAGTGACACACAGATTGGCCAACCTCCGAGGGAAAAAATAAAGCCACTAAATTTACCTTCTTATATGGTTATCCAGAGGGCTAATCTTGAGCTCTCATTGGCTCCCCACCCCATTTGCTAGTTTTTCCCGCGCTGTCAACACACTAACTCTCGTTTGGCACAGACTGTAAAAGTACATTTTCATCAGAATGCAGAATTTTTGTTGTAATTATACAGTTAAAATTAAATTTATTTATTTATTACAAATAAATTTGTGTACAGCTACAAGTAATTTGATATTTTATGTCATGTAATTATATTCTCTTTGTCAGACCTTAAATATAATATGATAATAATTAATAATATAATATAAATTTATTAAAAGTCAGTCTTTTGGTTAATAATATGGCTTTTGTATTTAAGGTAAAAAAGAATGTGACTTATAATTAAATAAAAAATAGAATTTACTGAGTATGAATTTAGAATATAACATGTTCTATTTTATTTTTTAGTGGATGTATTTTGAAAAAGTTGAAAGTGCTCTTTTTTGTCTGAATTTTGCAAATTTCACTCAACATAAAGCATAAAGTACTTTGGAACATAAAAATATTCCGTCACAAAAATTTTATGACACCTTGTTACTAGCTCAAAAAACTTAAATTTACAGATATTTTGTAAGTAGAATTAACAGTTAAACCATTTACATGTACCATTTTTTAAAATTTAAATTTGTGTCCCTTATAATTATTACTTTTATTTTTTGAAGTGGAATCACCAAAAACTTTTTTTTAAAAAAAGAAGAGTAAGTCGAGGGTAGTTTAGTTAACTTGACAATTTAATATTTGTTAATTTTGTTTGGAAATAAAACTTTAACTTTAATAACCAATCAAATCTCAAAAAAAGTTTTGTTCCATATAATTACTATAACTATAATATGTATTACGAGTATAATGACATCAAAAAAGGTGTCCGTGATTTTAAAGCAAATTTCTTTAAAATCTCTGACTTACTTTTGATGACTATACTTTTTAAAAAAGTAATTTCTTTATATATTATTATTAATATATATTTATGTTGCTAATTCATTTTTTACTTAAACTAGGCTTAATTTAAATTTATTTTCATTATACTTATTAAAATAATTATTATTAGATTTATCTTAATTATAAAAATAAGGTATTTATTACTTGTTATTCTTTAAATATAATAACATTATATCTTTGGATACATTTTATTTAGATAATTAATTAATTTAATTATTGATTTTAATTTAAATAAATCATCAAACTCTGACAAATATTATTTTTTGTATTAATTCAAATTTGACTGGGGGGAAATATATATTTTTTTAAAAAAATAAAAAATATAAATATGTACTTATAATTTTAAATATTTCTTATATATGAAAGCTAATTCCATAAGATGTGCTAAAGCAAATCTAGACTACATCTAGAAAGCACAGCATGAAAATAAGTAAAATAATTGAAATATATTTTTATAATTTTAAATATATAGTTTTGCTGGTTTGTATTGTTAGTTATTGACCACTGGTTTAAATTACTGGGTTGAATTATGGGTATTTTCTTTTTATTGGGTATTTTTTATAACGGTACAATAATATTAAGCAATCCAACTAACTATTTCAGATATTCTGTTTACTCAAGTCCTAATCCTAATTGACAGTGATTAGAACTAATTTCCAAAGTGGTAATTAGAAAAGAGGTTACATTAATACCTACTACACTTTAACCTACAGCGCTTAAAAGTCACAACAGCGTTGAGGTCTAAAAATCGACAGATTTGGAATTTTTTGGTTTGCCAACTTATGTTTGGCAGAATTAGTTGAAATAACGTCTTTTTTGTTTGGGAAAGAAATCTCATCTAATATTTAATTATTAATAGCCTTTTGCTATTAGTAATTTTTGTCCTTTATAATTTCTAATTATTTCCCCCACAGTTTTTATTCTATTTTATTTATTTTTTTAATTCGTTTGAAAATAGGTTTATGCATTTAAACTATAAGGAGTCGTTGACTACCACTTCTGTTTAATGGTGGAGGGCTGAATTGGCCATGCTGCTGTTTTCTTCTTAGTGTATGCTCACATGCACCACTTCCTTCGCTGCTTGGATCATTGCTTCCACTCCCACTTCCGCTGCCTCGTTGAAAACTCTTCTGTAAACTTTTCAGCGAATCTTCGTAACTTCCACTGTAACAAAGTTCAGACAAGAAAGAAATCTGGCATGGCAAAAAAAAAAATTTCATTTCATAATAAAAAAATATTGTAATAGTTTACTCTGCTTGGGTCACAACCATTTATTTTTACAGATTATAATTTAATATAGATAATCTTCTGATCTTTTACACTGGTCTTTATTAAATAAATAAATAAAAATGAATACTGAAGTATCTTAAGAAAATTGATACTAGTAGAATTAAATGGTAAAAGCTCAAATTACTATTTGAAATATTGTACATTTTGTAATAAGTTTTATACAATAATAGTATAGAATTACAAAAGAATTTAAAAGTAAATTTGCTTACTGTGAGCTAGATGATGAGTGAGAAGAATGAGAACAGGGGCAGCATGCATGATGAGGTTCTACTATACCAGAATCTCTTCCACTTGAGTGAACACTTGCCATACTAGCTTTGAGTTGGGTGGCAAGAGTGTTGCCTGGTCTAGATATACCTCTACCAGCTCTCGATCTATGCCTGGGACATCCTGCCCTATGCCTTCTAGATCTCCTACAACAAAAAACAAAATTACAAAATAATAAAACTATTTATTAGTTATAAAGTTAGATAGTGGTCAAGCAGCTAATAACTCTCAAAATGAGCAACTTCAATGGGTTTACAATGTCAAGATTCACTATAATCTATCTTATGTGTACCCTTTAATATGCATTTATCATGTAGGTAGGTGGATCATTGTTAGGGTAAAGAAAAGTATTTTACATTGGTTTAGGCATTCTCAAATGCCTTAATTTTTATTGATCAAAAAATGGAAGCTGTGGGAACCCCATGTGGGAGTGGGGTTTGGTGTACGGTTGCAGGCATGCCTAGTGTGAATGCTCATTAATTTGTACGTATGCAACACGAGTCAGTTGGTGGTAGGCTATTAATTAATGAGCCAGTGCAAATGAGGGTTGTCGGATTTTTCTTTCTGTCAAAATGACAGAAAAAGTCAAACAGCGTTACTGCATCAAATTTTGTTTTAAGCTTGGCGATTCTCAAATGGAAACAATCCACAAGATTTAACTAGTGTTTGGGAATGAAACGATGGGCACCACACAAATACAGGAGCGGTGCAACCGCTTCAAAGATGGCTGCTCGATTGTTAGCAAGTTAGGCACAAACTTTGCTGAGACCCTCCTGAGGACCAAGTCGTCAGTCAAAATTGATTGAATGGACCCTAAACTAATGTTCACCTCGTCTACAAGTTCTCTGATCTCCATTCTGCATCACCAAGTTCCTTCCTTGTTTAATTACGGCCTCATTTTGGGATGCTGCCAGACCGTGCTTCACTCTCCATGGATAAGCGGCCTACTTGAAGCTTTGTGGTGCCCATCGGTTCATTCCCAAACACTTGTTAAATCTTGCAGATTTTTTCCATTATAGAATCTTCGTTTTATACAATTTGTTCACCATGTAATAATATTATTTTCTTCTGATTGTTTACAGACTATTAAGGCAGAAATCTTCAAAGAAAAGGACACCGTCTTTCTAGGTAATGCATGTACAATAGAACCTCGATAAGAAGTGTCTCAAGGGGATAAGGGAAACAATCTTGCTATTGAGGTGCTCTTTTTGTTAAGGGTCGTGTTATCAAGGATATTTTGGCTATCAGTCGTGTTATTGAGGTTAATGGGCGGGGGTTTTCAAATCTAGACTTGTTCAAGGTCGACCCATTCCTGTATAGAGTCGCGTTATAGTGGTTGAATTCTCAAAACGACTTGTTGTAGAGGTTCTGAGTTATGTTGTGAATTGGAAAAAAAAAATCCGTGTTATTGAGGTTGTTTCGATAATAATAGTCGCGCTATAGAGGTTAATTTAACATTATGTGTTACGGCAATCTTGTAATTAGGGTTGTCGTGTTATTGAGGGTCGTGAAAGTGAGGTTCTACTGTATTTAATTTTCTTTTGCTAATTTGAAGTATTTCCCAATGTACATCAGGTGTCATAACAAGTTATATAATAAGTATTTTATGGTGGTGGTGGGAAGAGTTAGCTAAATGTAGAATATATATTTTTAAAAATTAAATGGAAATAGTAAGCTATTATAGTCACAAAAAGAATGAGCTAAATGTGCCTAGAGTTGGATTAAGAGATTAAAGGATACCTTATGTCCCAATAACTCAAATTTCAAACATATTTCTTTCAAAGGTTTAGGCTCACTGGCTTCATTTAATGAAAACGATCAACTGAGGTTTTGTAATTAAGTTAATAATTCAATTAAAAATCAGGTTTTACCTGTAGACTCCAACACCCGCTCTTGATACACAGCTCTCTGCTGAATCTTCCATAAAAGCATTTGGATAGAATAATGATCTTGGTCTATCGTCCAATCTACTTATAGATTTATTTCTAAATAGAGTTCCACCTCCAAGACTTAAGCTATCTGTCTTCTTCCTGTAATTTAAATAATACACAATTAGACAATTATCATTCTTAAAATCTCAGGTAAATTGAATAAAAAAAGGGCGGAAATAAGTTGCATATCCTTGATTTTATTTTTTTACCAATAAATATTAATAAACTCTATTCATATATGAGCGAACAAACAAATAATAATTTAAATAATTTACCATTATTGTTATCTATAAATTATAGTACCTTCGTTTGTGTAGACAGATGACACAGAATGCTGAAGTAATAGCTCCAATAAACACAATGCATCCTAAGGCCATGGTAGCAAATTCTAAACTAGATATAGTTAGATTTCCTTCCCTATGTTTCTTCCTTATATAAATGTCTTCCGGTTCAGGTACTCTAATAGAATGTAGGTGCATTGGGAACAAACTATTTTTAATTTCTTCCTCTTTTGTTGCTAGAACCCTGTGAAAATGGTTGAAAAATATGTATTTTACTCCATCAATTCACAGAGAATTAATTTATGTACGAGTACATTGATTTCAGTAACAACCTACAGTCATATTAAGTCTGTTATCACATTAATCTATCCCAGCAGATTGAGTCCTGGCTGTTTATCTTTTTTCTGACCCAGAGGCGTAGCTTTATACCACCTCCATCGATTCGATGTTGTGAATCACCAAGCAAAAAAAGTTAGCTCAGCGAATTTGGCGCCCCCTTGGATGTTGTGTACAAAGACAGCCCCCCCCCCCTCACACTTTTGTTTTGACCTCACACTTCTGTTGATATAAGCTGAGTTACAACTGATTCGTTTACCTACCTTCTTCAGTATGAAAATGGTTTTGTTTTGAATAGCTTAGTGTAGAATTGCTTATGTACCACCTTGAGTACCAGTTTTGCATTTCTATTAAGTGAAATCAGTGTTGGTATTGGGGTATTATAAAAATTAAAATAATTGTTGAAATTATTTGTGATAACGAAGAATCAGGATATGAAAAGGAACAGTATTTTATTTTTTGGAAAGTAAACCACAATATTTTTAAACTTTCTGTAAATTATTTGGTTGATTAAGGTCTTGCATTGGTCTCCTACATAACATAAACTCACCTTTCTCCTATTGTTTTATTTATGTAACACTATTTATTCCATAATCGGGAATGCCTTATTATAAAGACCAAAAATTGCTTCAAAAAGCTTTATCTATATGTTATTTGAAGAGCCAGTTTATTTTAAATCATTCATGATGATCTCTCTTGATGCTCCTACTTCTTAATTTTATTATTAACTTATAATATCAACTTTCATTTTGCTCCCGAGCTTACCGAAGGTAACGGAAGCATTGTGTTCACTTTTGAGAACGAAAAACTTTTATGTCTCCGATTTTAAAAATTCCAAGACAGAAATCCGTTTCAGACATCAGGGAACATTTTTGGTCTCGTGTCTGTCTGTCGGCCTGTGTGTCCGTGAATTTTGAAACGTCCGACAATAACTTTAGTAATTCTTGACCGATTTTGATGAAATTTGGTATACATGTTCATTTTACCCATCCTCAGGACGAGTTCGTTGGACAACGTTATCTGCTGTGTGTAACGCTTACGTAAACTTGTATTTCAAATTTAAAATTGGAATTTAGGCCGGGGAAAAGATCAAACTTCATCTATTCAATGATACAAAAAAAAAATTTCAAATACAATTTTTTGTAATACCAACAGCGTCACCGCTATGAAGTGTTAAAGATCGCTAAAACTATTATAGTTTTTAGTCAATATCCAATATAATAATAAAGTAATATAACAATAAAGTACATGATTGGATGCGAGGAAGCTATGTGCCACACTAATTGCCAGTCTATTTTTTTTCTTGATTAATTTAAAATGAATAAAAGATTTAAATTTGGCCTTTAAAACTTGAAATAAATATAAAGCTATGGCCTCCCCTCATGAGTCCTTATATCCTACTGTAGAGTTCTGTTTGATTAATATGTGAATTACTCTTACTTTTATTAAATAATTTGTTACTTACTCGCTAAATGTTTCCATATCCACAATAATATTCATCATAGGATCAACTGCATACAAATACATATCAGTCCTGAAAAAAACAAAATTAAATTAGATCTGAAATTAATGGGAAAATAATATTATTTGTTTTCTTACAGTTTGTATAAAGTAAAATGCAGACGGTTTCTTACTTAGTTGAACCATCCTCACACATTTAATATGGAATGAAAATACCTAAATCTTACCCTACATGGAATTGTAAGTAGGTCCAAACAACCAAACTTTTATTCCATAACTTGGTCCATAGACTTCCGCGGGTAGATTCGTCATAAACAGCTTGGTTTTCAGGTGAAATCCGGGCTTGGGTCTTCGTGACACGGATTTCACCGGAAACCCAAGCTGTTTTTTTTGTTACATACTCAATATTTAATAAATATTTTATACTCAAATGTGACCATTCCACAATAATGCGCTATTTTACTTTTGAATGCTAAGCAAAATTCTAATACTAAAAGTTAATGGTTGCTATTATATTAAAGTATTATCTTCTCCATTTCCAATCCAATTATTTTGATTTGTTCTGTATTATTGTATTGTCTCCCTGTTTCTTTTGTTTCCCCGTTTATTTAACCCTTTGACTGCGGAGGTATCACCAGGTAATATCTAGCATTTTCAACTGAGTGGCGGGAGGTATTACTTGGTGATACCGCATGGTTTGGAAAGGCGTGTGTTATTCGAGAGAGGGGATAATGGAAGTTCTTCAAACGGGTTCTTTAGTTGTGCGGCCGCCTCAGAGATAGACCCAACATCATTTCACTCGTTTACTCCTGCTATGCTGGTTTGCTGACCTCTTTTTTGCAGACCCGCAACACTTCAGCTCCTGGATAGACCCTAAGGCAGGGGTTCTCACCAGGATTGCATAAAGAGCCAAATTTCAGAATCTGGAGATTTCTAAGGGCCGCTGGATTTTGCAATCAAGGAAAATTTTTGGTTCCATGTCTGGCTGTCGGTCTGTCATTCATTTTTGCAAACCAAAAAATATCTTTAAAAATCATGTGCGTCGTCAGTTGTACATTACTGGGGGGGGGTCCGGGGGTCTTCCCCCGGAAATTTTTGAAAATATGACCCCTAAAAACTGTGTTTTTATGCATCTCTTATGTGAATTTTGATTGAATAAACTATGAATACAAGTATTTTTATAATTTAAAAAAATAAAAAATAAAAAAACTGAAATAGTAACTTAAAAATCAAAATGTAATATAATAAAAGTTTTGCTCCTAATCATTGTAGATTAAATAGATCAGTATACAGCCATTATTCAATATTACTTAAAATCTATAATAATCTATGTCATTTAATCAATAGTTATGAAAAATATAATAACATGTTTTCTTAGGCCTCGCGCACACTGGTGATAAATCAGTCTGCAGACTATCTGTGGGCTGTCTGCAGACTTTTTTTGTCTCCATTGTGCGCCTAGCCTTCCTTAGGGTTGCCATGACAAATGTCCGCTGGTTCTTTGGACACTGCGGTGTAGGTTCAAGCAAATATAATCAGGATTAGTTTTGAACAATTTATTAGGCACTTCATTTATTTTCTAGCGACATAAGATAATGGGGAAAATATAGCGAGTTTTACGTACGGTCGAGGGCCACATAATATTGTACTGAGGGCCGCGTAGTGAGTACCCCTGCCCCAAGGGAAAGGTCCCGCAGTCAAAGGGTTAATTTAAGGCATATCTCTTCCACTCTAGGTTATATTTGGACATGGCCCTCACTCTGGCTCGATGTGACCCAGCCTTATGATGTAAATAGGGTAGCCACTTGATAAAAATTACATTCACTTCTCTCATGAACTTACATCAATGTACTAATCCCCTCCCATCTATTACTAGAATGTTAAGGATTATAATCTAGTAGGCCCTTGCACTTCTTTTATATCTCTGATTTAATATAATTTTCTAACTTAAATTTATCATACTTACATCTCTTCAGTAAGATGAGGTTCAAACTTTCTGACTTTTACTTCCAGTCCAGTGATATTTGATAATAATCTAAACAAATTAATTAAATATGTTAAAAATAATAGTGTTGAATTATTTATACACCTAAAAAAATTATTAGTAGACTAAAAAATAATATAAATACATAATTAAATTTAAACCTGATTATATTTTAGTATAATTCTTTAAATAAATAATTTTATTCAATCATTTTGTAAAAAATAATATAAATTATATTATATGATTATATTGTTTGATTATATTGTTTGATAAATTTTGTTCATTTCCATACTACTTTTTTATTTTCAGCCTTTTAATTTATTAGAATACTTACTGAGTTATATTTCGCGCAGATCTTTCCACATCACTGGGCTTAGCTCCTAGCTCCAAAATTAATTTCTTGTGGTCATCAATAATATAAACCTAAACAAAATCAATCATGTTAAAACTTGAAAAAGCAAAAAAAAAAAAAAATAAATAATAATAATAATATGTGTATATAAGAAAGAATAGAACTTCTTTTTTCTGTGTTGTTCTATTTTGGGCATGAATAACTGAATTATAATATATACCTATTATAATATTTTGAAAAAATACTAATTTAATGTATAGGTAAATAATTTAAGGTAAAATACTAATTTAAGGTATAGGTTGCTAAATAACTCTTTATGATGAATTAAGTTAAATTAAAAAAATAATAGTATCATAAAACAGCTATAAGATACTATTTACTCAACTGGTAAAATATAGTTAGTAAATTCAAATAAAGACTGATCAAACGATTTACTTATTAGTGATACATGCTAGAATAAAAAATATTTAAGTTTATAATAGGCATATGAATATTTTTAACTTAATGATGAAAATTTTAACACCATTTCTACTTGGTGTGGATACTCCACACTTTTGGATATCTGTTCGAGCCAGTTATTTATTAATTTGTAAACTTACAAAAACATTAGCAGTAGAATAAGAGCCATCTTGCGCTCCTTTTCTGTCCGTTGCTCTCACATCGAAAGTATACACAGCACCTGCATCTTCCAGAAAGCTGACAGTAGAACGAACTTGTCCTGTAAGATGATCTATAGCAAATTTACCAAGTTCTTTAGTTGATTTTGTAGCTAGACTGTATCTCACTTCTGAATTTAATCCTTCATCTGCATCTGAAGCCTATATAAAATTAACATGTAAATTATTTATTTGTTAACTCAATAGTAGTAGAAAATTGAATATAGTTTACAGGTTCCTTAGAAGCTATATATAAACTATGGCTTTTTTTTTTTTTACCCAATAAGGCTTTACCTGCTAATTACTATTAATTAATTCCTTAACATTAAATAATAACAAGTAAATTAAGCCAATATTTCTGGTTAGACAAAAAAAAAAAAATACATCTTTCTTAAAATTAAATTTTAATTCTCAATTCTGCTTTAGGCCGCTTTTCTTGTGGTATAAGAATAGGTCCTTTCCTACATCTACTCCAAAATTTAAATTTATTTAAGAAGAGGTACTTGATTTAAATCACTATCGATTAATGTCCGATTATGTGTTAAGACAACTATATGTTTCAGTTTTACTCAACCTGAGTTCTGTTTTTTTTTTTTTTTTTTTTTTAGATTCACAAATAAGTAGGGCTCCTTGAGCATTTTTCTAAATGCTATTTAAAAAAGTATTAATTGAAATAATCATGAACACAGTTATGCCAAATATAAAACAACCAAGATTATTTCAGTATAATCTTTAGCGTGAACCTAAGTATACCTAGTGACAGTATTTTTCCGCACGTTAGTTGAAAAATGTGTGGTGTCATCAGAGTAAACTCTAATTGTAAGAAAAGTATAATCCTACATATAAACCTCTAAATCATTCATTAGTGGATTCTTAAAATTTTCTAAGCACAAGTGTCAGAAGGGGGTACAGATTTAGCTGGTTAGTTGGAAAATTATATTGCTCTTTGCACTAATATTTTGTAATAAGCAAGCAAGTAAATTATGGGTGCAAAAATACAATACTGTAATTCCATCTATGTTTCAAAACTAACAATATATTTCTTTTAGGTAAAAACTTTGATCATAATTTAAGGGTTAGTTATAATATATAGTTATAATTAGTCTATTATGGTGGAAATAATTAACTGGCTTTTACACGTCAACTTTTGGACATGATGATTATAACTTTTTTTTTAAGCAATTGTCGTTATTTATTACATTTACTTTGATTTTCAAATAATAATAGATATTTTTAATGTCGAACTTACTTGTAGCTTTATGATAGGATATCCGTAGCTTGCAGACGTAGGTATAGCAACTACAATAGGCCGCCTTATGTTACTGTTGAACTGAGGAACATTGTCATTTACATCCTTCACTCTAACCACAACTTTAACTTCATTTGGCTCTGTAAAAAATCATTAAGAATTATTTGTCATTCCTTTTAGATTCACTGTATCATTTTTGTTGCAAAGAAATTTTCAAACTAATTTTTTAGTTAGAATGTTTTTGGTTTTAGCTTACCCACCCATTTTTTATTTATTTTTTTTTTATTTCTCTGAATTAAAAAAATCCTGGAAAGAAATCCGTTTCAGACATCAAGAAACTTTTTTGGTATAATCTGCCTGTCAGTCAGTAAGTAGCATTTTTGCGAACCACCATATCGTAAAAATTACACGTTACTTAAATAAAATTTGGATGGTAGGTCATAATTAGCCCTCTGCAGGCCCCATATTATTTTCAACTGAGTCTATTACTTCCTCTTAAAAATTTTACCCTACTAGAAATGGTAACACGTCCAATCAACCAAACTCTTGGCTCCTAGCAGGATTCTCACTCACATTATTTTATAATCATGTGACCATTTGTCCAAAATTAAAATGCGAGTAAGCTATTCACCTCTCTAGTTGGCATATTATTTATTAATTATGAAAAATTTAATACATTATTTTTTACGTATTCTTCTCTTTTATGAGAAGTCTTTCGGTCATTGATAATTCAAAAGAGATGCCTAGTTTCTTGCTCTGCTGCTATTGCCATAGACAAGCAACCCTTTTATATTTATCCTATAGAAACCTAGGTAGGTATTGATTGTCCTTTATGCTTAGAAACCACTTTTATTAAATTTCTCTCATAACATTATGCAGATTTCACTGATTCTATATGAAATAATTAATTTTAAGTAGATATTAAATTATTACCTAGGTCATCAGGATGAACTGGATATATCATACTAGACACCTGCCTTGGTTTCTTGACTGGTCTTACTTTTACCTTAGCTTGTAACTTATCTGTCACTTCTCTGTCTGGACTTTTCATTAGGTAAAGTGTGCCGTTCTTAGCATCTAAAACATTTCATAGTAAAAAAATAGTTATTCATTTTTTTAAATACTAAAATTATTTTTTATTTTTCACAATGAAAACAACTACCGTGTATCATGGCTAAGAATTGATACCTCATATCTTCAAAATGTCACATTTACAGGAGGAACAAAAAACTATTTAAAAAAAATAAATTTGCTTTAACTGACTAATTTTTTTTTACGTGTTTTATAAATTTGTGTAACATGTTACCCTTCTGAAACATTGGTAACTGTCAAATTATAACAGTTCACAAAATAATGTAGTTACAAGTTCTCACTATGTCACTTCTTTAAAGTGAACACATATGAGGTCTTTAGGAATTAGCAGCTCAGTAATGAGGTGTCACAACTAACCTTCACCAAAACACACCAGAAACACATATACGAGGTGTCACTACACTTGTCTATCGTAGTTAAAAGCGATCACATAACAAATAGTTTGCGAATCTGATACTCGACTGCCCTTTATTTATGTGAAGGATATTTTTTTTTTTTTTTTTTTTTTTTTTTTTTTTTTTTTTTTTTTTTTTCTTCTTCTTCTTTTTTACTTACGAGAGGTCACATGTATTTGCAGACAAGCCTCCCAAGGCCTACATAATAAAAATCTCAAAAATCACCATTTTGGTAGTTACAAGGTACCTAATACTTCTTTGCCATCAATATTACATTTTAACTAAGTTTAATAAATGTTGCCAGTGTTTACCTATGCTGAAGCTGCCTTCATATCCAAGAGTTGGTACTAAACTGAACTTTAGATCCAAATCTGATGTAACATTAATTTTTAGAAGTTCTAAAGGCACAATGCAGTTTTCTTCAACCTTTAATACAAATATAATGTTAGAATACTTGTTCAAAAGTAATAATAATAATCCTTAGCTCAACAGCCTTTAGACTGCTTGGGTCTGTCAAATTACTTATACAAAAATATATTTAGTGGATGCCTGAGGAGTCGCATGTTTTATCAGCCATATAAACCATGTATTGTTCAAAAGAAACATTTAAAAAAACAAATTTATTTTAAAATTAATTTAAGTTTGAAATTTTATGAAATATTTATTATCCCAGACATAGAGAATAGACTTAAAATAGAGTTGACATTTGGCGCGATTTCTTGTCCCTTCATGAAAAGTGACATCAGCGCTATCTGTTGTTCGTTGCATCAACTAAAAAAAGGGGTGGGGATGAAATAGCGCATTTAGTTCCTCTATGCCTCTACTAGGTGTCGCTAGTAGTCATCCCCTAAAATTCGTATTTTATAAATACTATGCTTAGTTATTACAAGTGTCACTTTATTTTGTTTTTTATCACATCTTTTTTTAAACATTTTATTTAGTAACAAAATGTTCATATAAAGTAATTTAAAGTAACAACTTGTAATAAACTAAGCATAGTATTTATGAAATGAGAACATAAAGAACAAACCTAATATACTTTTTTGTCACAACCTTTTTATTATTGGTGTTAGAGCAGCCTGGAACACAGCATTTTCTGAATCTTTTGACCATAGTAAAAGGAAATTGATATCGGTGAATTTAAAGAAAACAACAAATTATAAGGCTTTGAAAATGATTTACATAACTCTTTAAGTACCTACTGAAAAATTTAGTAAAAAAAAAAGTCAACAATCCTTTTAGTTAATTATCTAAGACCAAAATAAACCACTGTCAATTTTTTTTGTCCCCCTATTTCTTGAAATTTTTGAGAGCAGCGCATTCTATGAGCCTAAATTCTTCTAAATAGTTGCACGAACTATTTTCGAAGTTTTGTGACGTCATGATGGGACACAGGATTTTTCAACGAATGCCACCCCCCTGATCCCAGAATAATATTCTTTTATAATTTTTGTTAAAGAGCATCAGGAACATAATTCTCTGAATAATTTTTATCTCTTAAATTTTTTAGAAAAGATTTTAAAATACTGTCATGATTAGGTTCAATTTCAGCTGAAATGGATAACAGTTTAAACTCAGACATGTGGCACTAGGCCATGTTTAAGGCAAATGGAGTAACAATCATGTAATGTCTAGGTTCAACCAATTTAATCTGTCTTTCTCAGGATATAATATCACTGATAGTGAAGGGCCACAAAAAAGATCTGATCGTAGGAGAAGTAACTGCTCCTGATAAGGCCTTAGTGAATAATAATTGGGAAAGTGAATTGTACCCTAATAAAAATTATTTACTACAATTCTCATAAATTCATATACTATTTTTGATTAATGGAAGGACTTACCTCTAATTCAAAGTAGTTATTCATGATAAGCGGTTTTGTCGATGTTTTTGGTACATCTTCAGCTACATCAATCACATTAACAATAAGCAATGCTGTGGAACTTAGGCTTGGTTGTCCAAGATCAGAAGCTATGACAGTAACATTATGCACGGTTTGAGTCTCATAATCAAGTGGTGATGTCACTGTCACAATACCTTCCTTGTCGATAGCAAAAAACTGCCTATGATTCTTCTTACGATGAATATCGTACAAAACTAGTCCACTTCCTGTGTCAGGAGAGTCTGAATCATTTGCAAAAATTCTTGCTATAGGTATGCCAGGAACGTTATTTTCGACCACACTTGCAAAGTAAATCGGAAGTGCTATGGAACCTTTGAATTCTATCACTGGTTCTGATGATAGCTCTTGAAGTTCCTCTCTTGTAACTTGAACCACTCTTCCGTATCCATAGAATAGTGGTGGATTATCATTTGTATCGACAATTTGAACATTGACTTCTACTGTAGATCTTAATCGTTTTTCTAGAGGACCGTTATCTTGAGCTAACACTTTAAAATGATAAATATCTTCTTTCTCTCTATCTAATTTCCCTTTTACTATAATTTCACCGTTTTCTGTGATGGCAAAAGGTAAAATTACTGAAGCGTTGTCCTTCTTCTGTAAGATTGTATATGTTACATTACCATTTGCACCGAAATCACTGTCTCTAGCAAACACTCTGCCAACAAGTTGATTTTTGTACGATCCTTCTGGAATGCGGAAATCATACCATGGTTTTTCAAACACGGGTGCATTATCATTGACATCTTCAACTATTATTTTTATAGTCTGTGTGTCTTTTAACCCTCCCATATCGGTTGCTGTTATATTTATTTGGAATTCTGATTCAGGTGGTAATCTACTAGCAACTGTAACTTCTCCGGATATCGGATGAATGGCAAAATGAAGAGCTGAATACGATTTCTCTATTCTTTCCAATGGGAAAAATGATTCTTTCGATATCATATAAGTTACAGTTGAATTTTCTCCTGTATCTTTATCTAAAGCCAACACTTTCCCCAGTATTCGACCTACTTCAAGTGATTCCGGTACTCTAATAGTAATATATTTATTATTTTCTTTTGTAAGTGTTTTGTTACCAAATACCACTTTGAAAATACTTGCGTTGCTTGCAGACACTTTGAAAGTTTCAACATATGGTATTAGCAGTTGAGTTATCGCCGGAGGGTTGTCATTTACATCATCAACATTAATTGTTAAACGAACTTGAGAACTAAGATTACCTAGAACAATAAATAATCAAAAACAAGTTAAAAACTTGTTTAAATGTGCATAGTTTTAATTAAAGTTATAAAAATATTAAAGTTATAATATGCTAAATGCTTTGGTTACATTTTATTATTAGTTAGCCTGAATTTAATTTCTTTGACACATGAATTACAATACTAATTTGAATTTCTACAGACTATTATCTCTTTGGAAATGCCTCAACACAAATAATGTATTATTTATAAAGTAACCCAATAATAATGGAGTTAAACCAATAATAATAATAGTTACCTATTTATCTTTATCACAACAAATAGTTACCTTTGGCTTTCTTGGCTTAGGACAAAGTTTTACACCATCAGAAGTTACAAGAATATCAGTAATAATTGAAGCGAGCTTTTTACATTTAACAAAATATGCATCTTGTCTGTCTGTCTGTGTGTAACGATTACGTGTCCGACGATAACTTGAGTAAAAGTTGACCGATTTAGTTGAAACTTGGTATACATGGTCTTTCTACTAGTGCTCAGGCTAAGTTCGTTGGACAGCCAAGAGTTTGCGATGGGAAAATATTCTATTCATCCATCTACTACACCTACTCAATGAGACAATTTTTTTTTTTTTTTTTTTTTTCAAATAACCTTTTTTAAGTAAAAAAAAACTGCGACACTACTATGAATTAATAAAGATCGTTAAAACTATTAAAGCAGACCTAAGTAAACGTTTAAAGTAGAGAAAACAATGTTTTTACCGATATCTTACGATCTAACATAACGGTTTTAATAAAAACTTCATATACGCCATGTACAGCACAGTTGAAACAGGCATGTTTCAGCACAAACGTTTTTGTGCAGCGAAGCGATACATTTTATGAGTTAAAATGGAATGACCAGGACATGTAAGTGAGTTAAGGATTAGCAGAAAAACCCTTTTCCCCCACTACCCGGCTCTCTATTAAATAAATAAATAAATAAATATATTCTTTATTATATAGCCAATTTGTATCGGATATAACATGTCATGTATAAAAACAAATACAATATGAAATAGTATTTTTAAAAAACCAATAGCACAGTTTTATTACAAATGTATTCTTTAAATATCAACATATCATGATTAACTACCTAATATTTATTGCATAACGCTCGCTTCAATGATAGAGCCACATGATGCCTAGTATTATAAATATTGAAAGCTAACATTTCTTTATATCTGGATTACCCTTGAGTATGCTGTAATACATTTTTTATCAGTTACCTTTGTCTGTCGCCACAAGCATCATTGAGTAAACATCCTTAACCTCTCTGTCAAGTCTTCCTTTAACTGCAAGATTTCCACTCTTTGACAAAGTAAACTTGTCGGAACCTTCGCCCTTAAGAGATATAACAAACTCAGCATTGACTCCTACATCGGGATCAGTTGCTTTCACTTTTACAGGCAAAGTAACACTACATCCTCCGCAGTTTTCAGCCACTCTTCCTTCGTAATAAGCTCTTTCAAATGATGGCGCATTATCATTAGCATCTTCTACATAGATTTGAACCTGTTGGAAATGATTTATTATTATTTTCATCTTTTAAGATTTTTCATGTTATGTTATAAAGCAAATTAAAGGTTTTGGTCATAAAATGTTGATAATTTGTTCTTTGTGTTTATTATGGAGGCGAGAGCACTCAAAATGGTACCTATTTTAGATCTAGGTATGCACTGTTTCTGTTAGTTAAGAAAAACCCTTATAGTGAGTATTTCTTGGCTAAAGAAGGATTATATTTTAATTATTTTAATTTAAAATGTGATATTTTTCTCATACNTTTTTTTTTTTTTTTTTTTTTTTTTTTTTTTTTTTTTTTTTTTTTTTTTTTTTTTTTTTTTTAAGAAAATTACCTGAAAATGTCTATCCGCTCTGGATCCATGCCCTATAACATTTATTAGATAAGAGTCTCTTGTTTCTCTATCAAGTGGTCGCTGTGTATATATTGTTCCATCTTGAGAAATAGCAAAAACAGAAGCATCCGTTTTATCTGCCAAAGTGAACTTTGTTAGACGCTGTCGCCCTTTACCAGTTGGCTGAGTAATCTTACCAACCATTGCTCCAGATATATTCTCTCGAACTTTGAACTCTAGTAAACTAGGGTTTTGTACACTGAAAAAAGAAAAATGTTTTAAATTATTAAATGTGTTCTTCGACACTAGTGGTTGATTTAATTAATGTTTAAATACTCTTTTTGGTGCTGTTCGACTTATACATACCCAGCAAGGTGAGAATCTACAATGTGTATTGTTACATTGGTTACAAGTGTTGTGCTCTGTTCATCTGTTACAACTGCTTCAAAATCATACACTTCATTTTTATATCTTGATATTTCATCCACTACAGTTATCATTCCTGATCTCTCTTCAACGGCAAATGGCACTGAAAAAATGTTTCCAAGTTTTAAATAATATTCGTTACACTTTAAATGTATCTCAAAGAGTAATATTGATCAGTTAGAGTTGATTGCTTTTTTGTATGACAAAGAATAAAAGAAAAAGGTCAAAATGATAATTAAATTTAACAAATAATTTTTTAAATCAGTTGTCCCAATCCTTTCAGATATAAAATGTGTCCCACACCTGTTTAAAAAATGTATGCATTACCTCCTTCATGATAGCTGTGGAGTAAGTCGAAGAGTGCTTTGCTCTTATCAATTGCCTCATTTATCCTTATTTGTCCAATACTTGTTCCAATTGATGCATCATCACCAACCCAAAACTCATAAGGGGCACCGATGAAGTCTGGTAGAATTCTAACTTTGTCTGGACAATAAAAGAGAATATTACAAAAAAGTTAATTATAATAAATAAACATAATTAAGCGAGCTTCCTACATTCACTTATTACTCTATTAGTACCATAAAAAATCATAAGAATATTATTCTTTAATTATCAACTCATCATGATTAACTATCTAATATTTATTTCATTATGCTTGCTTCAATGATAGAGCCACGCGATGCCTAGTTAAATTAGGTTTATGAGACTTCTATTTTTGAACGCTACTCTCCTTTGTCTAGCTTCAAATGCTTTCATGTAAAGAAGTCTAATTAGTTTATTTGAAACTTTCATTAATAATACTATAATCTGACCAGTTCTTTTCTTTTGAACAATTAAATATTTAGGATAATCAATCAAATTTTTTCTTTGAACTTTATTTTTTAGGAGATAATTCAGAGTAGATTTCATTAGTACGTTTTGATTTTAATAATGGTGATAAATTCCCTTTTGTAAACTTATGGAGAAGTAGAAGAAAACATATTATGATGAGAAATATTATATTAAAATGTTTCTTTTAGATTTATGATCTTAACCTATTGCATTTGCAATTTAGGTGTTTTAGTAGGAGAGTGGGAAGGATTAAAACCAAAGTTATGAATAATATAGGTAATCAAGGTAAAAATTGGAATACTTGATGATATAAATTCACTAAGTGAAAATGATAAATAGATTTATTTTTATAATAAAACTCTAAACATTACATATCTTTGGGTATCTCTGAAGAGACCCATAAAACATGTATATTACATATTTCGCCAGTAAAAAAAGCAATTTATTTTAATATATCTAAATATTATAGGTTCAAAGCTCTTAAAGTAATTTATTTTAATATATCTAAATATTATAGGTTCAAAGCTCTTAAAGTAATTTGTAGAGTACTTATATTTAAGATTCCAGATCTGTAAATACAACCTCATGTCAGTTTAAGTGGTTCTATTACTATAAGTTTGATTTTATTTACCTGATGGAACAACTTCGATGCTGACTACAGCCAGAGAGAATCTTCTCTCAGAAGGGTTGGCAGGTTGATCTGATGCTTCAATAAATAGGGCTTTCTTTCCCACTGGCAATGGACTCTCTACTACTCTAATCTCTCCTGTCTGTGGGGATACATGAAACTGGCTTGGCAGTGTACTCTTGTTTCCTGAATAATTAAAAAAAAGCTTATTTTTTTTAACATGAAACACTTTATTACTGTTTTAAGCAAATTAAATTATACTGTAGTACTAAATACAAACAATAAAAGTGGATAATATATAAATAGAGTAAAAGTATAATACTACCTCACTCTATCGTACTTGCTTATATAATGGATAAAACATGATAAAAATATATTGTAATTTTAGTCTGTATTTCCAAGCGAGACGAGTCATTGTCTGAATTCAAAGCATTGCTGTTTGATACATCACCTGTCAAGTCTTTACATTAAATTCCACTAAATAATCTTTACCTAATTGCATTTGCGTTTAGGTGCTTTTGTATAATAAAAACATTTTACATCCAACTACTGTACTTTTATAGATGAATACCCTTTTTCATTATTATTAAAATAATTATTTGCTATACTGGTCTTTGATTATAACAGACGACTCTTAGCCCCTAGGGGTGAAAACCTCACTAGGTAGTGAGGTTTTACTAAGTAGTAAAAGTTGGGTGCAGTCATTAATCATGACTTCTTTAATAGGTGCTGTCTATGTTACCTATTAAAGAAGTCATGATTAATGACTGCACCCAACTTTTACTGCTTAGTAAAACCTCACTATCTAGTGAGGTTTTCACCCCTAGGGGCTAAGAGTTGTCTGTTATAATTGAAGACCAGTATAGCAAATAATTATTTTTTCCTACTAGCGGCAGCAAAACTACGCATTATTGAACTGTTTTTAGGCATGAAAATGTAATTTCTCTGAGGTGTCAAGAAAACTTTGCAATACGCAGCAAAATGCGATTTTGCTGCCTAGGCGTTTTGCTGAGGATTCTTCCAGGCTAAGCCACGCCCACATTCCCCGCTTTAACAACCACCTACACTACAATCCCCCCGCTCAACAAACAACCTATTGTTTTATTCAATCTTTAACCTAAATTATATGAACAATTTATCTTAATAATATTACAAATTTATAAAAAGAAGGTATATAAATACATATAAAAGATTATATTTATAAAATAGAATGAAGTAAAAGTATAAATAATAACATAGGAAAAATTTTTCTGCCGCTAGTAGGAAAAATATTGTATGCAACAAGGCAGCAAAGGAAAAATTTCTGCCTCATTAATATATTGCCTGCCTCGGCTTTAGCCTGACCTCGCCTTCGGCTCGGAGGCTAACTTAATCATTCGTCAGAAAAATTCCATTTTGCTGCCAAGTTACATAAATAACTATAATAATAACGCGAAAGGGTATTCATCTATAAAAGTATTCATCTATTGGCAACAATAGGTAAACCCAGGCAAACATAAAATTACATAGCAAAATAAAATTGTTGCTAATATGGTTATAAAAATCACTTAAATATCTATATGATGCATATAAATTATGATGCAATTTTATTTTTTTACACCTGCCTTTATCAGCTTTTAAAAATGCCTTGCCTAGATGATCCTTGAGTGCTATAGTCTTGCCAAGTGTTACTTACCATTTAACACATGGGTCAACCTTTATTAGATGATACCACCACCCAAAATGGAGGGTCTCCAATCTTATTCATCATTGTTAGTTTTAATTTTATGTATAATTTTAAATTTACCTGTCCTCAAAGGACACACTATGAAACCACTTTGGTTGGCTCTCTCCAAATATTATTTACTTATTATTATTATAATTATTGGTTTTTTTACCTCTTTTAAGTTCGTATAGAATCATTCCATTCCTTCCAAGATCGGGATCACGTGCTTCTACCTTTAAATTGACATTAAAATATTTGAATGTTTTAAAATAATTTTATTAAAAAAATGTGAAATTAAGAAATTTATTAAAATTTAAAAAAAAAATCTAATCTTTATTCTAAAAACAGAATTAACACACTAATTAATTTAATATTGTAATTAATTAAAACAAAAAATGTATATAGTTTTATTTTAATGTGTGTTCTGTTTTATTGACCTATGTAAGGAGTGATAGAGTTTGTGTACATGCTATGTTAAATAAATAGGATATTAGTATTGGAGAAAGTAGTTTTCCCATAGGTGACATTGTCTTGATTAGTGTAGGTTGTACTCTTTTAAAAGCACGGTTTACACGCTCAAGCCATTTGCACTAACTGGTTTGCACAAGCCAGTTTGTGCAAGTGGCTTGAATGAAACAGACATTCAGTTTGGTTTGCGCAAACTTCATGCCTGTGTTTACACGCAACGATTTACTTGCACAAACTGGCTTGTGCAAGCCAGTTTGTGCAAATAGCTTGAGCATGTAAATGGGCCTTAAGACCTTCTTTTTATGTTCAGAGTTTCATCATACTTCCAATAGTCAACCCATGGTATATGCTATTGTACATCGAACGCTCCGTTCGATACAGGCTTTTCCATAACTATCTGTACAGGAGAAGTACATTACTTTTACAAACATTTTAATAGCTGGACTTTGGTTCATGAAGGAGTGTCGTTTTCTATTTCTCGTTGTTAAAATTATTTTATTTAAGAATTTTAATATAGACTTACCTTTCCAACGATGTACCCTACTTGAGCTCTATTGGATATTGTAAATTCATATAGGTTGCTTGGCACAAACATAGGATTATTATCATTGGCATCTAATAGTGTTACTTCAACATTCACATAAGATTCCCTGCAAATATCATAATATATAGTATAATATAAGTAAGTTCAATGTTTGATAATAAATGATCAAACATTGTTTAATAATAAATATTATTATTATTTTATTGTTAGCTTGTTGACACATTTGTCGTTAGATTGTTTACTAGTCGACCTATTAGTTAACTTGATAACTTATTTACTTGTTTATTAGTTTACTTGTTAGCTTGTATATTTCATGTTTCTTTGCAATACTATAAATATGTTCACCAGTGAATTTATTTTATTATTATTATTTTTGTTTTTAATTTATTAATTTTAATTTATTCAATTGATAGCTTTATTTTTCTTCTTATACTGCATGTATTTTTTTAATTTATATTGCTTCCGAGCTTACCGAAGGTAACGGAAGCTATGTGATTGATCTGATTAACAAACATTTTTTAGGTCTCTGATTTCAAAAATTTCAAGACAGAAATCCGTTTCAGACATCAGGGATCATTTATAGTTCCATGTCTGTCGGTCGGTCTGTCGTTCAATTTTTGCGAACCGCCATATCTTAAAAACTACACGTCCAATTTTAATGAAATTTGGGTGGTAGGTCATAATTAGCCCATTGTTGGTCCCATATAAGTTTCACCCTTCTGCGCCTTATTGTTTCTCTTTCACAAGCGCACAAACATACATTTATTTACGCCTATAGCTTCAAAAGTACTAATCAGATTTGAATGAAATTTTTATAGTTTATCGAAAGTAACCCGTGTAAAAAATTAAATGTAAAAAAAAATGTAAAAAATCAAAACAATTTTGACAGATTAAAAAAAAAAAAAACGGGGGAAATAATTATACCAATTAGACAATAATGGCTTGCAAAAACCAATTAAGTACGTATGTAGGATGCGAGGAAGCTATGTGTCACACCAATTGGCAGTCTATTTTTGCTGTTGAGCTTATTCTCTAGGCTTTTATTACCAACGGTAACAAAAGCATTGTGGTCATAAGGAATGATATTTTTAATGTCTCAGAATTCAAAATTACCTCTACAAAAATGCATTGCAGATGTCAGGGGATTTTTCGGTCTTCTCTCTGTTGGTTTACATTTTGTGCAAACACCCTTATTTTGATAATCTATATTTGTCTTGGATAGTATGGCAAAATTAGGCTATACATTTTCCAATATTAATTTTAAAAAAATGGCTATTGTAATTAAATTATATTGGCGAGATCCGAGAGTTTAACAAAAATTCCTGAGTTTATTTTTTAATCAGTAAATTAGTTATTTAAAATAGTAAGTCCGGTAACTCAGTACTTACGTGGATTTGGAAATAGACGGCATTTTCTCTCTTGCAAAGACTCTCATTGTTAGACTTGGTCTTGTTTCTCGATCCAACTTTGCTTGATTTCTTACTGTCAGCCAGCCAGATCTACCATCTATGCTAAATGCTTGTGCTGGATCAACCAAATGGTAAACAAACTCACCATTATCCCCCTGAAAAAGAAAGAAAAAAAGTGAAAATAAAACAATCATACACATTGATTCAGTTGTTACATAAATAAAACAAAAGAAAAACTTAAAGAAATTATCGGAATAATTTATTGAGGGGTATTAACGAGTTAACTCTAAAGAGTAACAGTTGAGTGATTGTAGAAGATACATGAATTCACGATTTCATTTCAATTTACACAATTCACAATTTTCGGACTTACTGTGGTGAGCCAGTTTTAGTAGAATCACGGCACACACGTATTTTTATTGATAAAATCCTAAATGCTCTTTTGTTTTAAAGAAAGAAATATTGGGGGAATAAATCGGATTTTTTCGATATTTGTTTGAAAATGGAATAAGTATCAAAAGTCCATCTTTGCAAAATAGGTCCAATTTTTATTTTTATTTTATTTTATTTTTTTTTTTGAAATATCTAGAACATATCATTATATGCACAAAAATTCATCATTGCTTTCGTACAAAAAAAATGTAAGTAAGTAAGAAGAGTTGAATCATAAGAATAAGAATAGATTTATTTCCATTAGGACTAGTCGCAGGTATTTCATCTAATCCATTTAAGTACAAAAACACAATTAACAAACATTAAAAAAACACATAATTTACATTTAAACATTCCTCCAATTTATAATATACATTGTTTAATAACAAATGTCTAGTTTTTTTAAAAAATCAATAAAGTTGAAAACTTATATGGTGAAAAATAGGTGAGCAAAACTTCGTGAGCAAGCTTCAAACTCCAAACCAAACAACTAGTCCCTGCAGCCAATCGTTGGCTGCTCTGATTGGTTCAAAACCAATCCGTGATTCAATCAGAGCCTAGTTTGAACAATCAACTAACAGTCAGAGTTTGAGTTTGGGCCTCGTTGGAAGGCCCTGCTCCTACATGGGCATGTGTCGGACAGTTTCAAACTAGTTTGAAGTGTGGTTGGAACAAACCTATTCTCAAATCTTTGTTAGATTTCACGTTGAACAAAAAAAGGCTAAATGCATCTGAAAAATGATCATTACTCTAATCCGCATAGCAAATCAAATAGCAATGGTGTCTGGAAACAAATGAAATTATACCTAAATTAGAGTAGGTTTTTTTTTTTTTTTGTTTTTTTTTAAATTAGATTATTTACAAATAAAAATAGGTAAACTGTACATATAGACTTAATGACTTAATTTAGTTTTTCTAGCAAGTTAAAACAATAACTAAAATAATCTTCAATTTCCTAAAACTACTCACTTGATCTTTGTCTCTTGCGCTGACTTGAAGTACACTGAAGCCATTAGGAAGGTTCTCGACTATACTGATGTTATAAAGTTCTACTTCAAACTGAGGCTGATTGTCATTCATATCAATCACTTCTATTTCCACTCGAGCCAATCCTGTTTTCAATGGGTTGTCTACTTGGGTTGCCTGGATCTGCAATCAAACATTTGTATTATCTCAGACTTCATATATGAAAATATAACAGAATAAAAATATTAAAACCATTAGTCTTTCACTTTTCAGAAATTCATTTTAATTCTTCTTTTATTTGTGTATATTTTTTTTATCTACCAAAATAGAGTTCGCGCCTCATGAATGGATTTAATATGAATACATCTCAAGGATAAAAAAAGTTATATATTATTTTTAGCAGTTTTCAATAGCTTTCTTTGTTTGTAGCTCCATTACAGTTGTGGTTTGACAGTTTAGTAAACAGTTTTTACTTTCTCATATACCTAGTGTGTATACTGTAAGTATTGTGATGGCGGATGAATTTGTTTTGTTGGATTTACACATTTTAAGGTTCCCTTAGTCCAAAAAAGTGTTTATTTATTTATTTTTTTTTTTAAAAAAAGAAAGGTCTGTATTCTTTGGCAACAAAAATAGTCTGTGCAGACACGAGGAGCCTAAGCTACAGACTCAATTGTGCAAGTTCCACATAATCTCAATGGGAGTAATTAAGTTATTTTAATTGTGTCCAAGCCTAATGAAAATTAAATTGTACATGTACATTTTTGTACTTTAAGCGCTTAGTCCACACTGGGACTCAATGTTGCGTATCTTTGTTGTAGGGCTGAACAGTGTTTAGTCCCGGTGTGGAATAAGCTTTAAAGAGATTGAAATAGGAAATAAAAAGGGGAAACTGTCATTTACTGATTAATTGTCAAAATATTTAATAAATTATGTAGATAGTTAATTGAATTTACCTGAAGAGTAAATAGGTTTCCTGACATATTATCCAGATCTATTTCTTTCTCTAAGTAGAGGCTTCCATTAGCACTGTTCATGGAGAAGAGTAGTTTCTCGTTGCCTGCCACTATATCGTATCTCACTGAAGTGTTGATCTGGCGATCCTCGTCATATGCTTTGATAGGTGGCTTGAACTGGAGAAGTTTGTGAATACGTTTCCCCTAATGACATATAGAAATTTATTAGTTGAAAAAAGGTGATGATAATTATGAGCATTATCAGGGGAAAGGAAATATTTTCCCTGTAGCATTTTACTGTTTTGTGTTATAATATAACGATCCTATCAGATAAACTCAGTTGTATGAGCACTACTAATCCTTAATCTTTTAATTTAACCTTTTAATTAATAAATGTAGATTGTGCAATGTTAGTCCTTGCCAGCAAATTTTAAAACTAACGCGTCTGAGTACTTAAGGAGGGTTGCAAATTATTTTTCCAGCTTTTCACTGCAGTATTGTTTCATCTTATGGTTTGAATTGCATAGTGCTGTGGTCAGATCTTTTATGAACAAGGAGTCTCTAAAAATACATCAACACACAGTCATTGAAGATTTTATTGGCTCATGACTTCGATATATTAATTAACTTTAGAATTTAAGGTTTTAGGCTTTGAGCTCGTTTGTAGTATTAATAGCCCATTATCCTCCAAATAATGAAGACAATTTCACAAGCAAAATAATAAACGGCGCCCAACATGATTTTGGCTAAACCAATTGAAAAAAAAAAAAATATAAAAATAATAATAATAAAAATAAAATAATCAAAAGTATTTGCCAAGGTTCATTAATTTAATTGCACAGAAGTTCAAATTACTGGCAATCCATGCCTAAAGATCAAACCATCAATATTATTGCAAAAGATAAAGCTTGAAAGAACATAATTTCAAGATAAAAAGAACTTTTTATATACTACGTTTTCAAATTTTCAGTTGAATCATATATGAAATGATTAATATATAATTTTCATTGTTATATAATATAATGTTAGTGAAAAAAAATAGTTCCGAATTTAAATCTGGTTGTCACACGTCATTTAATTAATTTATTTGTTTACTTTTCCTTTTTCGCTGTCATTCAATGTTTACCTCTAATAAAAAAAAACCACAAATTTTAAACCCGTCAAAATGAAGAATTCCAAAATAATTGGATATGACAAAACAAATATAATAACTCGAGGATTTTTTCCGAACTAACTTTCCATACAGCAAACTTGCTGAAAACAAATTAAATTCTGCTGAAAAATGGCTAAAAGTATTAAAATAATGCATTGTCATCGTGTTCTGAAAGTTTCAAATGTCTAGCTACTCAGGATGTTAGTTAAAATTTGATTGCAAGATTTGTACCGGACAAACAAACAAGAAACCAAGTTAATAAAAACGTAGTAATAAAAATGAGATTCCACCCTTTTCAAAAATTCCCATTTTGGAGGATTTATCAATTTAAAATGGGAGAAACCTTTATAAAAATGTAACCACAGATATTGATTGACAATTGTAACAACTAACAGTATCAAACATAATATTTATATGAGTAAATAATGTAGAATAATCTTTTGAAGTTGCATAGATCATTATTTTCACTGATATTTTGTAGATTCACGAAAGTAAAATAATTAGTTTATTATCATAATTCTGTATTAAAATATTGTGGATTATTGACCGGAAACTTGTCTATTTAACTGTTGGAAATAATGAAGTTTCTAGCTTAAAGTAAGATGAATCTTTCTCATTAGACAATTCTAAGATCTAATAAACCATTAGTAATATGTTGAAGAGCTAAAGTTCATTTGGCTACTAAATGCATACTTTAATCCACCATGTAAAAGAGGTTCTGATGGAAAATTGTTATTAATAAAATATATATATTTTTTTTTTTTTTTTTTTTTTTTTTTTTTAGTTGAATTTATCCACACTCTCTCTCTATATATTTATGTATTTCTAATGTAAATAATTAAAAACTCCCATATTTTATTCAACATGAAGTGTAGGTTCATACTCTTTATTATTCCTTTTGCACTTAACTTTCTTCGGCTTTCATACAGTGTAGACTTTCTTTTACTAAGTACAAAAAAATAGGGTACTGATCTCGAATCTCGAATAGAAAAAAATTATGGTGTGCTTTTTCCCCATTTAAAGTTTATTAAATATTGTACATTCATAAATTTATCATGATATTATAAGAGACTAATGTTAGGTTTTGAATTATAACTACATAGAAACTTCCTCTTACATACAGGAGTAAAAGTAAGGTGGATAAACTACTTCCTAATAGGAACACCTCCTTTTGAGGTGAGGTGAAGATACAGCAGGTAGCTCTAGGAATTAATTTGTACTTGATCTTTAGTCCAGGTAACTTCCAGCTTTGGTTTGTGGAAGTAGTGGCTACCTCTGCTAGTTCTTTATCCCTTCTGTCCATAATAAGTTTTGTGAAAGCAATCACAAACAATAAGTTCAAACAAGTTTTACCTTACAGTACTTTTGCAATACTCCACCATCGCTAGCCTCTCATCTCACTTTGTATCCCAGCTAAATGCCGAGTAAGAGCTCATAATATTTCATAATAACCATTAAACTACTTTTTTTATTACATTTATTTGTTATTTAAAAAGTGTTTGCAATTTTGCAGTTGAGTCTGTAGAGAATATCATTAATCCTTGTCTAATTCTTGCAAGATAAATTTTCTTTTTTAAAAAAAAAAAAAAAAACGTTAAAAACCAAATGAAATTGACTTTAACAGAAATTATTGTTATAGTGTTTAAATATAGGATATATCTTAGAAATTTGAGGTTTCCTTTGTATTATATATGCGAGTATGTATTACAAACCATGTTTTACTGTAATCTTTTCTTTAAATATTTTATTGTAAAAAATAGGCATTTACCGTAATTGGAAATGATTCGTGAACTTGTGTCCTGTAGACATCTTTAGTGAATCTTGGATTGAGATCATCATTATCAGTCACTAAAACTGTTAAGGTAGTGGCTGAACTTCTTGATGGCCTTCCTCCATCCTGGAACAAAAAAAATAATTTCACATTTAAATTGCATTCTACATAGAATACACTAGATTAACATTTATTCCTCAGTCATTTTAATAATTAACCATAATGTTGGAAAAAAATAATACTATCTGATATTAAAATGAATGATAACAAGTATAGTTACTAACTATACTTGTTAACCAATTTCAATTAAATTTATTGTAAATATCCACCATAAAGTAGACCTCATGAATAATACTGTATTAGAGACATTATTTAGAATTTCAATTATTAGACTGAGTTTTTGCTGATTCAAGGATGTAGTTTAAGTGAATGGAATTGAAATAAAAACTAATATTAATATAATGTTATTATTATTAATAATATTAGATTTTAATTTTATAATAAATATGATTAATATTATTATAAATATTAAGGTAAATGATTATCATTACATTTACCCGCTTAGTACAAGAGGTCTCTGATAGGTAGCAGCACTAATTGGTGGAATGTGGAAAGAAACTGTAGTTTTATTTGTTGCCTCTAGGTGGCAGCTCGGTCTCTATATTTAGCTTGAGCCTTTTTACTTTCTCATATAAGTCTGTCGTCTGTGTAGGCGCGTGGAGCCTTAACTACTGGGCCGATTTTGACGAAATTTGGCATACATGTTCAGAAAAATCATACCTGGAGGTGAAATCGAGGAATTAATTTTAGCTCTAAATTTGGGAGCGCTACCCTTCAAAAAACCCTAAAGATGAGAAACAAATTAATCTCAAAAACGGTTCCAACTTTATTGATTAAAAAATTCTAAAATTTAGTCCATTTAATTATGAATCTAATGATATAAGTCTTTTCCCTTGAAAAATAGGTTTAAACGGGGAGGGAGAGAAGCCGGGTTCGATTCTTTGCCAAGGAAAAGTTATTTTTATGATAAATTTTGATAATTTGTTCATTAATAATTAAATGTACCTAGAAAACTCGAAAACTAAAAAATGGAAAATAATGGCTAAGTATACTGTACTAAGTAACTATTAAATCGTATATGAGAAAGTTTGTCTGAGTTATCTCATGCCAATTTTTTACTAACCTACTACTACCCTGATTACATTCACTAACCCTATGTTAGAGTCTTTAAACCTCTAAGAGAATTATAAATTGACTGATCTGTGTGATGAACTAATTCTACAATAAAAGAGAAGATGTAAATAAGAAATAAACTAATAAGGAACAAGTAATATAACTTCCTACTTTTTAAAAATTCCTTATATTTTTCAAAAAATTAAATGTATTATGTATGTATTATTTTAAAATAATACATACATAATTCCGTAAAATTGATACTATAATCACAGTAAAGATGCTTATATGGTCTTCAAAATTAGGATTTTCTATTCGCAATAATATTAATAACCTTTTCGTCAGCAAAATGAGTCATTATTGAACTGATTTTGGGCATAGAAATGTGATAGCAGCAAAATTTGAATTTTTATAATGTTGTTAATAGCAGCCTATACTATCTTGTACGTTATATATTTTAATTCAATTCAATAAGTAATATTTAATTTAAAAAAAAAACGATTTAATAATAATATAATTTCTTTATTGAAAATTCTTTTAAATAAGTTCAATGAATAGTGGATCTTTAATTAAAAAAAATAGCAGTTACTGGCTACACTGCAGCTTCATGTAAACATCCATATTATTATTCAAAGTCAGTAAATAAGTTATTGGAAGTCATTCTAGATTAGACTAGCTACTTTTCTTGATTTATCCTAGTTGCTTCTTTTCTTCTAAGCAATAAGAAGGTATCTTTAATACTTTTAGTAATTTGTTTGTTAGTATAGGTAAACATAAATAAATATTATTTTATATTGCATGTATTATTCATTCAGAAGTTTTGTGTGTTATAAACGTGTATTTAGTTTTTTTTTGTTATAAATTCAGCTTGCTATCACTTCTTGTTATTATTCTCAAGTTTCTTATTTGATTTCTTTATGAACATTTATTTTAGTTAGCACATATATTATATATTATTATCTTATTAATATAACATAGTAATTAACTATGTTATATATTAATAAAGATGGTATTTTAGCAGTTTCTTTTCTGCCACCCGTAGGTAAAATATTGTATGCAACAAGGCAGCAAAGGAAACATTTCTGCATAGTTTATTCCTATCCTGCCGAGGCAGGTAATTAACCTAGCCTGTCCTCGCTTTCGGCTCGGAGGCTAATCTAATCACTCGTCAGTAAAATTTCATTTTTCTGCCTAGTTACATATATAATTAGATTAGGATTTTGGAAGTTTTTCGCTCTTTCTAAATTCTAAAATGTAGTCCATTAAAATTTAAATACGAATCTAACGACATAAGCCGTTTTCCCGGGAAAAATCTAGTTCCTGAGAAAATAGCTTTAAACGCGTACAGAGAGAGGTCGGGTTCAGTTCCCCACCTAAATAAAGTTATTTTTATGATTATTTTGATAACATTTTTATGAACTCGTTTATGAGAAAGTTTGTCTGAGTTGTCTCGGACCGATTTTTTTTAACAAGCCAATAAAAGCATAGAAATACTTCTAAAATATTACAGTCGCATCGCATAGCATAAGGCGGCTTACACACTGCGTGCGAGACCGAATGAGGCTGATTCCGTTTGAGAAGCAAATACAAGTATTAGCATAGGTCTATTCACTTTAAACGCCGATCGAGACCGGCCCGAGCGAGACTGAGCGATACCGAGCCGACTCGGGCGTTTTAGCTAAGCGTTTTCGGTCGCTGAAAACGCTTAGGTAATAAAAACGTTCGAAAAAAACGCCCGAGTCGGTTCGGTCTCGCTCGGTCCGGTCTCGATCGGCGTTTAAAGTGAATAGACCCATGCTAATACATGCATTTTCTTCTCAAACGGAATCGGTCTCGCGGGCAGTGTGAAAGCCGCCTAATACCAACTGGTCGTGTCGACTGATATCTTCCCAAAACAGGCCTTCTATCTTTTAAGTGAGAAACTTAGATCCTACGGCAATATTTTGAGCTCTCATTTAGTCATTTAGTTCCCTAACACAGTTTTTCGACTTACCCACGTTTGAAAGTTATTTCCAATTGTGACTACTATTTAGTTATTGTTACTTCAAGCCGTGAATAATAAACGATGACAGTTAAAAAAAATTTAAAACACAGTCGTATTACATTATCAAACTCTGATTATGTTGAAGAGTTTGTGTTTTGTACAATACAGAATGTATTATATCCAACGCTCTAATGGAAATTTACCTCGTTTTTAGTTATCCCCAATTTTCCCCCAGCCTAATTTATCTTTCTTCCTTTGCCCTCTTCATAAATCCAAACAAAAACAATTTTAATAAGGTCGTTATCGTTAAAAAAAACGAACTAGATCGATTTCATTGATTTCTATTTAGACAGTGACAGACAGTTATAGCTTCTGAATCAAGTTGGCTGAAATCGGTGTTTGCTTCTTTCTGAGACAGATTTCTTGTTGTGCCTTGAGTGACACGGACTATCAATTTAGTTTGAATCTAAATGGTCTTTTATTATTAGCTTTTGTTTTCCTCGTAGAAAGTAAAGGGGGTTTAGAAAAAAAACAAAAGCAATGTAAATAAAGTCAATTTTCCTTTCATTCTTCATTTCTATTTCTCTTGTCAATCCTGATTTGGTATAATATTAATCTTTGCTCTCTCTTATTCCATCTTAATCTGCTCGAGTTAGGGCTGCTTAATATTTTCTCCGACGTCTGATTGGTTCACTTTCAATCCACCTGTAGCGGTGCGAGTGTAATTGTCCATCGGTGCAGGTATCATTATGGGATATCGACTTGCTTCACCCAGCTCTCTGTTTCTGTCATTTCTAGGTCAGCTTTTGATGAGATGACGTGGAGACCCAGGACAGATTATTGTATTGACACTGCTAAATGACATCCCAACGGTTTCTTGCCTTGATTCTTGAGTAAAACTGGAAATCCAGATTCAATCCTGAGATTCAACTCTCCAAGTAATATTACATCCCTTCTCTTTTTACTCTCTTTTCTTTAATCTTCTTCATCCTGTATTCGTAGATTATTTTTCTTGGTTTTTTAATCACGGAAACGATGCAGGACATGGCGTTTTGCCGAGCCAACATCTTTGTGACGTTTGTCTGGTGTTGGAACAGTTCCTATGTGTCACGCTTGCGTGGCACATCCCT
>KZ651292.1:99157-109678 GCA_001010745.2 Gerris buenoi
TATATATATATATATATATATAGATTATATATATATGTAAACAGTCGGCTTCTTTTACTCTCTGTCAACTAGTTCTACTTAAAACTCTTGTTGAAGTTAAATTTTAGTATTTTTAATTAATGTAAACTAATTGCTTAATACATTTGCTTGTGGGTGATTACTAATAAAATTTAGTATCCGCAATGTCTATCATTTTCTCCTCTACAATAGCTTTTCTTGAGCTCATATCACAATGTGTTAACAACGAAAATGGTCCTTGCTTTCGCTCGCCAATTAATTCAATTTCCTGTGGTTGGAAGATTATAGGCTTTGGTTTCCAGAGCCCTCAAAAATTATATAATTGGCCCGACAAACTTTTTCGTATACTCATAGTAATATACTAATTATATAATTTATACTGTATATAATTTAATTAATTTTTAATAAAACACATTTAAAAAGTGCTAAGGTGATTGCTTTCGATTTAGATTTATCAATTACATCAGATATATTTTCAACAATATCTCGAAAAAACATTTTTTCCTGGAAAATTACGTATATGGGTATATTTGTATTTAAAAGGACCACAATAAAAAAGTTTTCAATAAAAATGGTCCAAACCTTTTTTTTTTAAACAAATAATTTTATAATTTTTTTTAGAGTTGTGAGGGGCAGCTCCCCTAAACTTATAGATCAAAATTTACTAATCAATACTGTCTCCGGTTATATTTTTCTGTACATTTATGCCGAAGTTCATTGAAATTAATTCAGTAGTTCAGGGTCTGACTATAGACAGAGGACAAAAAGGCAATTTTTTATTAAAAAAAATCTTTAAAAATTAAAATAACATATTTTTGGGCTACGAAGACCTTAAAACTTTAGAATCCATCAAAATCGAATATTTTCATCACATTCTTTCTACTCTCTTCATAGCATGAAAAATTAATCCCTTAATTACGTATACTACTTATTTTAGAATGTAAAAAGGGGTTTTACAGATGCCTATATCGCCTGAGCAGACGCCTGAAGAATTGACTGTTGAACTACATACATGTTCAGAAAAATACCTTGAGGCGGAATTGAAATAAACCTTAAGGTAGAATAATTGAAAAATCCTTTTTAACTTTAAATTTATGGTAGGTAGTGGGGTTATTGTCAAAAATTTCAAATGATTTGTGTGATTCAAAAGTTTTGACTTACTGATTTGGCTTAATTCACAAGATCTCTTTTTTCTTACAAAGGTATAGCCGAGCTTACCCCTGTTAACGGAATCTACAGGATTGTTCTGAAGAACGAAAATATTTTGTCTCCGATTTCAACAATTCCAAGACAGAAATCCTTTTCAGATATTAGGGGAGATTTTCGGTTTCATGTCTGTCTGTCTGTCGCTTAATTTTTCCGAACCAAGATATCTTGAAAACTGCATATTTCGATTTCAATGAAATTTTGATAGGTGGTCATAATTTGCTTATTGTTGGTCCATTATAAGTTTCAACTTCAACCTTCTGCCCTCATTTTTTTATCTTCTGTATGCGCACAAGCCTACATTTATTTACACATATAGCTTCAATAGTACTTATCTGATTTGTTTCAAATTTTTATAGTTAATAGAAAGTAACTCGCAGATAGTCCTGCGCTCTTTAAATTTTGCTTAAATGATACTTTAACTTTAATTTATGTAAAAAATCAAGACAATTTTGAGTGACTAAAAAACGGGGGGAAATAATTAAACAAATAGACAATAATGACTTGTAAAAGCATAAAATCAAGAAATCACGTGATAGGATTCTATGTGCCTCACCAATTGGCAGTTTATTTAAATAACTAATCTTTATTTTATTTAATATCATTACAATTATAATATTATAGTATATGATCTAATAATGGGGATAGGTGATAATATATTCTAAGTTCTAAGGCATCTTTACTAGTGACTTTTAATGTGCAATAAATTATAAAATTGCTTATTTAATCGGATTTAAACTCTTTAAAAAAATCTTGGTTATTTTTCCTTGATTTTTTACCCCTACACCGAGCTTTCATATCCAGTTGGCGGAGAAAGTAAACTTATTGAGTCCTTGCTTAATATATTTACGGATTAGTCTAATGAGTTGTAAAAAAAAGTCGTGGAACTTGATACAGGTAGAACTTGCGATTAAAAAACTTGGATCTCGGTCATCCCGGAATTAGATGTAAAAATAATTCATTTATACTGACAATCTTTTTAAAGCACATTTTTTCTCGTCTTTCTTTTTCTTAAAGAACCTGTTATTAATATGGAAACAACTTTAATAATGTTAAAAGCCACAACTTTGAGGTATGTTTAACAAGTTGCCAATTTATTTAATGATCAATTTAATCGTATTTTAATCTTAAAATTACCTTTTTTTAATTATTATTATTTGTTGCATACCTTTTCACTTTTCACATCCAGCCAGGATTTGCTTTGTAAATTTATTACGTTGTAACAAAAGTGGATTTTATTGCCTGCTTTAGTTTTAAGCTTTTTTATTTTTTTTAGATGTTCAAACTCATTTTTAAATGGATTTTTCTTTTGCTGTCATTAAGCATTTGTAAAACTTTAAACTCCTGTTTTATTAATAAAAATAACGAATTACTTTATTGAACATGATTTTTTGTTTATTATTTTTTTTTTTTCTTAATTTTAATATTAGAGACTTCCTCAATTAGCTTTTGCTTTTACACTACATAAATATTGTTCACATTCATGAGAGTTTCCTGCGTGGACATGGACATCTAGGAGTACGAAAGGAACAATAATGGGGTACTAACCGCAATTACCCTTTAAAAAGTTTAGAAAACTGTATCCTTTTTAGGATGACCTCGAAACTCTTATGCTTTGGTAGTTCGTCCGTCCGTCCGTCGCATCTTGGATCATACCACCCGACCTTTTGTAGCTTAAGACTTGAAATTTGGTGTACAAATTAAACTGTTTTGCCAAAAAAACAAAAAAAAAAACAGGAAAAATGTAGCGAACTTTCAACTTTTTGAAATTGTTAAGTGGGGTCTCATTTTAAAGATATTGAAATTTAGATTAAAAATATATATCGAGTTTCCAAAATGATGGCCATCACCCCTAAAATAACCAAATAAGTGCATACCTAAGATGCTAAATGATAATTCCTTGCTTCTTTAATGTGCAACTTTTAAAAATAAATATAGGATATATGGATTTTTATGACGGAAGAAACCCTTTTAGTTGCTTCCTGGCAAGTACTTGACGCGATTTTTTATATTTGCGTTCTTTTCTTTATTATTAACTCTTACACTACAGCACCCATTAGCTCTCTTATATTATTCTTCAGTTTTTGTAATCTGGTTAACTTGGCTACAAGCAAGTATAAATTATCAATAGGTCTTTTCAAGAAGAATATACATTGATGATAATATTCAGGAGGTTACTTTCAGCGCGCTTTCTTTATTAAATAAAATTATAAATTTTTACTTCCTTATATAAATAATAAGTAATACATGTAGAGGGCGTATTGGGATGATTCGAAAATTAGAAATTCACGTTTGAGGTCCCCTTAGTCCAAAAAAAGTGTTTTTTAAAAAATTGTCTGTCCTTCTATGTGCAGATGCGTGGAGCCTAAACTACTGGCCGATTTCGATAACATTTGGGGTGTAAGTTTAAGAAACTCTTTCTCGGGGTGAAATAATGGCGCCTCTCTATGAAACAATGTGAAAAAATAATTGTTGAAATCGTTTACGACGATTTTGAATAAAAAATCTAAAATCAAGTCCATTTAAATACGAATATAACAATACAAGTGGCTAGTTTTTAAGATATTGATATAAAATTGTCTGATTTTGTTTAAAGACTAAAATAAAAATTAAACTATTACTTTTTGAGCACTTTTGAAATTTGTTTAAAAATTAATAAATTTAATAAGCTCTTATGGGATTTTAACGCGGTATAAATATCTATATGAGATAGTTTTGTTGGATTTATCGGACCAATTTTTTATTATTAGTTTTATTATAAAAATTAGTATTATTTCTGTGATTAATAATCATATATTCTTTTATAAGAAAAAGTTATCATAACCACAATTGCATTTTAAGCCAAGTGAAAGTAATAAACAGTTATTTCCTCAATAATAAAGAGTTAGACCAAATAGATATTATCTAGTTGGTCGACGTGGTCAACTTTTTTAAGATCACATCCTTTCATGAGTTCCAGTTTTTCAGGAACTCAGTGGATAGATAGACTTATCGCTTGATTAAGCTTGCTTATAAGTGACCACCTCCAGTTTATGCAAGTATAGACAAGGCACGGTGTTTGCATAGGTAAACTTAAGTGTTGACCAATGCAAATCAACAAACAATATTTCTCTTAAGACAGATTTTGCTTTTTGCTTATGGTCTTGTTTTGTTTATAGGATAAATAAAAGTGGTCTCTTTAACCACGAGGTCAACTTTCACGGATTTCTTTATTGTTAAGAACAAATTAGTTAATTGAAGCGATCGTATCTAAATTCAACGAAATATGCATCTGGTCTGTCTGTCTGTCTGTATCGTTTACGTGTCTTGAGTAAAAGTTGACCGATTTAGTTGAAATTTGGTATACATGTTCCTCTTACTAATACTCAGGCTAAATTCGTTGGACATCGTGATCCTCCGTCCAAGAGTTCGCGCGCAATGCTCGCGTAAACGTGAGCTTGAAATTTAAAATTGGAATTTCAGGACGGGAAAAAATTCTATCATACCTATTCGATGAGACGAACATTTTTTTTTCAAATAACATTTTTTAGCACAACCAACAACGACACCGCTATGAATGAATAAAGATCGCTAAATAATACGCTATATAATACGCTCGCTTCAATGATAGAGCCACGCGATGCCTAGTGGCCTAGTGTATTGTTTACTTTAAAAAAAATCACTTAGACTTGAACACTAGAGAATTTGTGAACTAAGCCAGATTTAGTTCATGTTATTTGGTCGTTTGGCGTTGCTGGAATCATCTATCTTGGTATATTGTACCTTACAATGTTAAGTTTACAACGGTAGTACTACATCGAGGGTAGGTCAGGCCGCCGAGTTCTCTCATTCCAGGTAAACTGGTCTGGGCTTTACTACACTATTTATTTCATTCCACAAACCAGGAGGAGAGAAAAAATATAAAGACCTCTATATATCAAGTGAAGTTGGCAAGTAAGGAGAATATCTTACCTAGTGGTGACTTTGGGTCAGCATCTGACTTAGTTTTGAGATCGGTTCACCTAGTTGTTCCATTTAACTTAAGCATCTTGTTGTAACGGAACTTTATCTATGCCATACTTGGGCGTATTCGTGTACTAGTTTTTTTTTTTCTTCTTACTACACATAATTATCTATTTTTTCATTTATCTATTTTATACAGAAAATAACGAGAATATATGTTTAATAAAGCTTAAATGAAAATATCTAGGATGAATGAAAAAAATCTAATTTAATGAATTGTTTGTTAATTTTTTTATCTACGATTGATACGAAATATAAACATTGTATATCTCTGTTTAGATGCGTAGAAAGTGATTCTTTATGTACTTGTATTCATTGCGCATGCGCGTCTCATAAATCTGGAGAATTCCTCTTCTTTACTGCCCTAGGGTGGTAAAAAAAAAGAATTCTTCACCTTTACGCACGATTAGCGAGTTTGTTTACATTTAACAAAACTAATTTGCTGTTTGTTTAATTAAAGTAACTGTTCATATCGAGATTTTAGTGTAAAACAATGAGTTATTTAAGTGATTATGACGAAAATGAGGAAAATAAATGCGCCTCCCAAAATAATTAATTCGGCACAAAATACAACTAATGAATTATGAATTAATATTAATCTTTATCTAAAGAGAAATACGAACTTACATACAGGAATTTTTTTTTCTCTATTTATTGTTAAAATTCAACAATCGTAGATAAAGTACGGTACGCAAATCGTGCGAAAACGGCATTGCTCGTTGTGGTTTTAGTACCCGAGCGACTTTATTTTACTACCATTTTTTTATTTAAGTTTGAAAATTCTATTTGTAAAAGTATAAACTAATAACCAATTTTATAAATTAAGTTTAAGTGATTTACTGATTAAATAATTATTTCATAACTGGTACTATAAGTGTTAGCAATAAATTTGCAAGATATATAGAAAGCAAAGGATCTAACATTTGATGTTAAATTATTTTTTTTGCTTTTTCTTACCCTGCCTTTATCATGTAATTTAGCCTTATTTTTGATCGAGGGCGAGTTTTCCATAAGAAAATGTTATTTCATAGGACGCGGAGTTTAATTGCTAGCCGTGAGCTGTATTAGTCACAGATAATGCGGTTTGGTACAGTTACCTCTGCTCTAGTGAATCTTCTTAGGGAAAGTCTAACTCTAGTCGTTCCTTGTCAAACCTCTTACCTTTATTATCACTATCACAGTCTCTTCACGATAGAAATCCTTTACGATCGATTTGACGCAGATTACGTGAAAGAAGCACGTCTACATTCGTTTCCAAATATATAGGACATGATCATATAGTATTTTTTAGAAAAAGATGCATATATTTTACCTATAAACAAATAAAGTTGGCTACACCGAACCATTTATTGTAAGTTAAATATACAAGGCAAACAAATAAATATGAATAAACTATGAAAAGTAACTTTTTTTTAACCTCTCTTGAGTGTAGCTTTGTTCTACTGTAAAATAGGTTTTTTTTATACAATTAAAAAATAATATATTAGCCGTTCGTCAGCATTTTTATAAACCAACATATCTTAAAACTTCTTCCTCGATTTATGAAATTTTTAATTTTTGGTAGTCTTCATACTACGGAAAGTTTAAATATCAATTTAAATCAAATTATAATCATCAGTTACGGCAGAGAAAAACCATTCTCCCGCGTAGCTTAGCTGGTTAAGAGCATCTGCACCGGAAATGCGGAAGGCCCCGGGTTCGAGTCCCGGCGCTGGAGTCTTTTTTTTCTCTGTCTGTCTCCCATTGTTAATAATGCTTATAATTTGATTTAAATTGAAATTTTTATGACATAATTAGCCTTCAGCGCACATTGGTTTCTCTTCTGTATACGCAAATACTTTTTACTTCCATGAAAATGGAAATATGGCGATACCCTCCAAAACGTGATTCCGAGATCTCTATGAAGGAGGGGTCTTAAGAACCCGGGGGTATCATGGAAATCCGTTTCATATACATGTATGTCTGTGCGTACGTATGTATGTATGTACGTACGTACGTACGTACGTTCGTTCGGATCTTTAAACCTCTATAACATCGCTTCAAGACATCGTATTGAGATGCGGTTTTCGGCATTTTTTAGAACTTTGGTTCTAAAACTGCGAAACTTGCTAAAACGGCAAAACTGATGGCGCAAACCACATCATCGTAGCTTACGAAGTTTCGGAGCTACAGTCACTTAAGCACAAAATCGGTCTGTCGACGATAACTTCTGTAGGCTTTGTTTGATTTTTCCTTTGGGGTGTATATGTGTCCTATATAGTAGATTGTACCTATACTTTTTGAGCACAATCGGACAAGCGGTTTGGGAGATATTCGCATTTTAGTGTTTTTTTTAAGGGTTTTATCGGAACCAAATTACGGGTAAACTGTAAGTCGCATCGAAAAGCGGATAGCACCAGCGGTAACTGATTTTAAAAGATCTACAACTTTGGTCCTATGACTTTTTGTCGTAGGACCATCCCTTCTACCTTAAATAGGGACATGTTTTTATTTTTGTTAAATTTTTGACTTTGAGCTCTTATATATCATGTGCAATAATTGACCGATTTAATTTCTGATTGAGGTGCTAAAACCGCACATTAATGCCCTTTAAAACGAGTATTTATTATTATAATTATTTGTAGTACTTATAAAGAAGAATCGAAATTTAAAAGTAAAAAAATACTGTGTTATTTACTTTGTAAACAATCATTTTTAACAGCTGATTTTAAATTCTTTAATTATTATATTCTCATATTCTATAGTTAATAACAAAGTATAAAGAAAATAAAAACAAACATTGCATAATTATGTTTTTTGTTATAAAGGTTAAAAATTAATCAATTTGTTTTGTTTTTGCATAAACTCTCTTTGAACTCTAAATGTAAACCTCCTTTCTTTACTTCAGTTCAGTTTACCTCTAATCATCGGAACGGATCGCACATATCTTCTAATCTTTTTACATACTACCGACATTTATTAGGGTAACATTTTTTATATTGTGTTTATTATCATTATAATTTTTGTTGCAAAACTATAATCAATATTAGCTGTTTGTTGTATTAGCTTGTTGTAGTTTATACAGAGTTCTTTCTTGCTCACGTATTGACACGGCTACATTTCACGGAAGTCATGTGTGGGATTTCCACACCGGTACTTTAATTATCACCTATATTTTTAAAAGAACTCATTTTCACGAAATTTGGATGGTTTGTCGAAAGTAGCCCATTGATGGTCCCAAATTAATTCAACTATCTAACTATTTATCTAACTATCAACCACTATTGCAAAATTCATGCAAAAAAAAATAATTGACAGATAAATAAGGTGGGGGGGGGGAATAAATAGACAATAATGGCTCATAGAAAAGCCAAACATCAATAAAGTACGCCATTTCTTAAATATCCATTGTATTATAAGTATTATATAAAAAGGCCCAATGATAACTTTAAAAAATGTATTACTTTTAATGCAATAATAATAATTATTGTTTTTCATAACAAATTTTTTTTTATATAATAACTAAAATAATAATAAGGAATTAGATTCGTATTCTTGATTTTTATTTTAGTCGCAAAAAATATTAATGTATTTCTACTACTGACTCCTTCTATTAAAAAATTCCTGGTGACATGACTCTCTTCCAGGCGCCTAGCACAACTTGTTTATTTACTTTGTACATTATGAAAGTATTCAAGATTTTTTTTTTCTCCGGCAATACTGGATTATTGACGGCAACGGATAATTGTGCATCACCTTGTCTTAGTTATTTATGAAATTCCTCTATTACATATCTAGGAAATAAAACTTATTTTTGTTACGCACTCGTATTACAGATACTATGTAGACTAGACTGTCTCAAGAAATACTTTTACTTGACATTCAGGAAACGAAATTATCGTAAATAAAATGATCAGCTTGTGACATAACATCTGTTATGAAGATCAATCTAGACTGGTTGTTAAACTGTAGTGGTTTGTAATTAATAATTAATATAATTTACTAAGTCGTTAACTTGTTAGCATTGTTAGTAATATGGTGTCGCCGTTAATTTAATGATACCATATAGATAAGGAAGGAGTACATCAATCTGTCCTCAAGTTGTATTTTTTTATATGAGATGATATCTCAAGTTGTATTTTTTTATGAGTTATGTTTTTTTTATAAACAAATATAATATAATATATGTTTCTTAATTAAATATAATGAGATGGTTGGTTTGGTAATTCCATGTTTGTAACTGTTTAATTAAATAATATAATAAGTGCGTATTAAAGTATATGAGTAATCGTAACAAACTGTTAAATTGTGCATGAAATTAATTGTCTTATGTGAATAGTTAATGTGCATTTATATATTCGAGTGTTACATTACATATTATTTTAGAGAAACAAATATTTCAATTTCACTTTTCTGATAAAATGTGCATGTCTTATAAAAGTGGTTTTAAATTTACAATTTTTTATAAGGACCTGCAGTTGTCGAAAAATACCATTTATATTCTTTCCTTTCTATCCATATTTCTGCCCAACCTTTATCATTTTTAAATGGTTAAAAACAAACAGAAAATAAATCACTAAATCGGATTACTAAGGATGATTTTTTGCGTTTAATTAAAAAAAAATTGACTTCCCTTGATGTTACTCAAAACTTTGGAGGGGTTAGAAAATAGATTGCCAATTGGTGTTGCTTTTTCTCTTTTACAAGCCATTACTGTCTAATTTGATCGTTTACTCCATTTTTGCTTAAGAGCTTACCGAAGGTAACAGAAGCTATGTGATCGATCTGAAGGAAATATTTTATGTCTCTGATTTCAAAAATTCGCAGACAGAAATCTGTTTCAGACATCAAGGAACATATTAGGTTCCGTGTTCTGTTTTTCGCACTTTTGTCTTTATGCCTTTATTAAATGTCTTTATTAAATTAATTTTCAGTTTTACACAAATATTTTGAATAAAAATGGTAAAATTACATTCTATCTCCACGGTAATTTCGCGTTTCTATCAGAATTAACAATTTTGATTGTATGCACTCATAAAGACATCATATAAAAGGATATTTTGTTTTGTTGGATTCCGCATTCTATTCTGGACCGATTTTATTAATAGCCTGCTGTTTTTCTTTCTAGATATGTTATAAGTTATTTTAACCTTTAATTTATTATTCCTTGTTATTCACCTCCTAAAAAACATCAACAATGTCAAAAGTAACACTAATAACATTGTAAGTTAAGTTAATGTAGTTGTGTTAATCAATAACAATAAAATAAATAAATAAATAATAATAATTTATTAATTCAACAAATTAGTTGCGTAC
>KZ651292.1:122736-145669 GCA_001010745.2 Gerris buenoi
GCGCGTCAAAACGATCTTTAATATTGGTAAGTTTCACGCTTTTATCTCTTTTGGTTCAAAAGTTATTGGAACCGTACAGAGTGACAGACAGACACAGGCACGAAACTATAAGGGTTTCTTTTTTTTGGTTTCACCAACGAAACCCTAAAAAATGAGCCCAATATCAAGGGAATTGATAAGGTTTGGCCTTGTACGGGTACAAGTAAAGATTGTACAGATGCCGAAAAAATTAACCTATAAAGTAAACAAAAACACGGGACCGGCACGATTACCGGTTTGTTTACATTACATGTCATAATCAAAAGTGACAGCTTTCAATACACAACAATTCAAAAATATTATAATCAAAATAAATATGTTTATTTTTGATAAAATTGTCGGCTACTATCTTGGTAAGTTATTATATCTATTTGAAGACTAACAACCTTTAAATCTATTTCAAAACAAACCTTTATTTTTATTGGAATAAACGTTTTTGCCTTACCAATAACAATTCCATCGTCGTCGGGACTCCATTCGATTACATAAATGATATTAATGAAACGTTAATGTTTAGTTTTGATAAAACTAAACCTGAGCAACTAAGCATGACACTGATTTTGAATGTAATGAGTCATGATGTAGATTACGATGAAATTATCGATAAAAATGAATTTATTTGAGGACGAAGAATCTATTCTTTTTGTTTGTTTTTCCTTATTAATGTAGCCAATTTAGGCTTTTTGTTTCAAAAAAATCGGATCATCAATTTTTTTTTATCGTTTCATTTTGACGTTCTGAAAAACATGGAAGATCGCGGCAACGAGATCGTGGTCGCGTTAATAGATATCAAGAAATTTGTTTGTTTTTTTACGAATATCTCGCTTTCTATTGCTCGGACATCAATCAAGATGGTTATCGATATTATAGATAACAAAATTTCCCACGAAACGTTGTTTTATGGGTAAAGAACATCTCGGCAGTGGTCCCACCTTGAACTTGGACATGGTATCACAAATTTGAAAGAAGGAAGTATCAAAAGAGTATTATTGAATTCTATTAACGCGACCACGATCATGTTGCCTATTTTCAATATGTTTTTAGAACGTCAAAATGCAACAAACAAAAAAATTGAAGCTTAGGAAAAAAATGCCATATTCATGACTAAAATAACTGGACTATATATTTATTTAATAAAATTTAATTTCAGACCTTTGGCTTTATACTTATTGCGGATAACCAAGCATATTTAATAATATGCCTGAAAATGGAATTGTTTCTTCTTTTTCCAGCTCACTTAAAAAATAGCTCTTCCTTTAATAGCTTTTCCTTAATAGCGCCATGGGCGCTCGGTCCCCGGTTCTAATATTAATTCATCAAATAGTTAAGCAAGTTTTAGGTAGTTCTTGTTGAAATTATTTTAATTTTAAATTAAATTGACGAGTGTTTAGTGTTTATTCTACATGATATATTATGTTTAATCTTAATATGTAATGCTAAATAATTAATTTAATATTTTTAAAATTTGCCATTGTTTAATGCATATATTGCATGCATCTTAATGGGATCTTACAATGAACAACTTACAAGGAGTTTATTATAAATAATTGTCTAACCACGATGTACATACATTTATTAGTTAATTATTTATCATTTAAAAAAAAAATTGATGTTTAACATTGGACTCTCCTATGATAGTGCAGTTGCAATGTATATACATATAATATATAAACCTTCCATTATATGTTTCTTTACTTATTACTAAAGATATACACACGTTATTATAATCTAGTTTCAATTACATTACATACATGATTACATAATAAACGGAAGAAGAGAAATATTGATGAATACATTATAATAAGTACATGTATAATTCCATGTATTTATAACTATTACTTTTCTGTTAACTTCTAATGTATTATTGTATTGTTTCTTTAATTAATGTCAACGCCATTATAAAAAGAATAGACATTTATAGAAGTTTATATTGATAATATTATTAATGAATTCTAATAACCTTTTTTTTACTTTAGTAACTGAATACTTTTCGTTTCCTGTTTCCTCAGCAGTAATCATTTAACTATGTTATATTATAATTAGTTAAAGCAATTTGCGTTTTTTACATATACATACTCTTCCCTACTGTTATGTATATTATATATATGATTTTTTTTTTTTTATATTTTTAACGCCTTTATAAAACTATGGTGGATGGTTTAGCGAGTGAAAGTACGTTAAAAGAAGGAGGATCCTAGGTTGCTCCAAACGTGAAGACTGTATGGGTATGGGCCCAGAGGTTCTTGTACTCAGCGCTGATATCCTTTTAGGAATATAATCGGTTTAATAAGACGCGCTCTAGTAACGTTCTTTGACGTCTTCAACCTCCTTCCAGTATAAAAACGCACTTGAGACAAAAGTCTGAACAAATTGGAGACTAATCTTTAATTTCCTTCTCTCTTATAATTTCAACTCTATCCTTCCATTGAAAGAAACCTTGTGGCTAAATTTTATTGTCTGAGACAAATTGTATTTTTCCTCCTCGCAGATTATTTAATTTTTGTGTCTTTCATGAAAAATATCCTTATGACTAAATTTTTAAACACTAAAATTTTCTTGATTTTTTTTTTTTTTTTTTTTTTTTGTCTTACTTCACATTGATAATACCGATAGAATGTCTTTCTCCTCGCTGGTTGTTTCGTTTTTCTGAAATCTTGTAGAACATATCCTTATGAATAAATATTTATTCTAAAATCATCGAATTTTCTTTCCTCTTTATGATTGACCAAGGTCAATCATCATGGCTGTGACATTTTTGGTTAGATTAATATTAGAATCTACATTTTAGAATGGGGTTTATTTACCATGTTTATCTTGGGTAATTTTGGAGTCAGTTTATTGTGCAAAAAACATATCATATATTGTTTAATATAGATTAGTTTAGAGTTTAGAGCATGTGAGTGTGAGCTAATGGGTAATTCTTTAGATTGTTACTCCCCTATGTTGTTTTAGAATATAAATGACTTTGACTAAATAACTATTAATAAAATGGGGTGTTTAGTCCAATGTACTTTAGGACAAAGGAATACCAGAGTAACAGTATAAAGAAGAACATTCCGTACACCTTTTTGATTGTTACTCTCCTCTGTTTTTTAAAAGGGGAGTAACAATCTAAAGAAGTGCCAGTTACTCATCAGTTCACTGATCAGTAAAGTGAAAAAACCATGTGGTCAGTTTGTAATTAGTAATTAGTTACTGTATTTGTTTTGTCAATTTCTGATCAATTTTAGAGTTTAATTTACCATGTTAATTAGGTTTTAATTTTTGGGTTTAAATTTTCGGTTAAGGGTTTGAGGATTTTGCCCTGATTTAGTAAATTTTAATTGTAGATTGTTGACTTATTAAGTTAGCACTATCATTAGAGTATAGTATTTAGATCAAACTTACTCATTATGAACTAGATTTTATTATTTTGTTGTTTCCTTTAACTAAGCATAGTCTTAAAAACCTTATACATCTATATTACCCGCATAAAAAGTTTAATTTACCAATGGAACCGCCCCTATATTGAAATAACTATAAAATTATATTAAGTATTTAATTTGCTAAAAAATGAATCCTTAAAATTTAATAAGTTCTTGAGATGTAAAGTTGAATGATGCCAATTTAAGTTACTTTGTAATTATCTTCACTTTATCGAAATTGTGTTGATAGATTGGCTTAGTTTATGTTTCTAGCTCAACGTTTTTATTGGTGGTGAGCTTTATAAACTCAATTTTAATTGCCTTGTCTTCCAAAGCAACGAGTGCGGCTTCACCTAGTAACTATTAGGATGGATTTTTATTTTTAAATCCTTTTTATTAACTTCGATTTTGAATCTGACGTCCAAATTATTGGAAGGCTAATGCAGCCTCTTCCAGTCCAATACAAAACATCGAATAAAATGAATTAATTAATACCAATTTAAGAACATTCTATAAATTAATTATAAATTTATTAAATATCGAATTAATTTGCCGATGACTCACACAACCAAAATGATAAGACTAATCTTATTTAAGTGGTGACTTTTACTCCTTCTTTTCTTTATACTTTTCATCTTAACCTGTTGTTCTAAATACCACATTTTCTTGTAGCCAGCAGTCTGTTTTTAAGTACTGCAGCCTTTTCTGACTGAAACAACGTGATAACTGCTGTTAAAATCTGTTGTGATTATCTGCTAAGTGATGTGCTCTAGATATCTCTTTATTACTGCACCATTTTCTGTTAATTACGAATGAAATATAATGATAAGATGGTGCAAACAAGGCAAGGTTCAAATAAAAATATGAATAGCTTAGATAATCTGCCACAGATGTGAAAAGTCTATCCGAATAATAAATTTTACGGCGATGAGTGCGTTAAGCGGTCGATCATTTCATTCTGTAATACCAGGCTGTCAATCGGGAAGTGTATTAAAAGAAATGAATTTGGCTTTAAATCCAGTACGAATACCGCGTAAGACAATTGTAGTTTTTTTCTGTTATTTTCTAAAATAAAGGATTCCTTATTTATTCTCTCTTTCTCTGGTCGGTGCATCAGCTATACCTTTTTAAAATCAAGCGAGTGTTAAAACTTTCCCTGTCTCCAAGGAAAAAGAACCACACTGAGACTCGAGTCAGTATAGCGTGAAGTTCAACTCACCTAGGAAAGAAGACAAAACATCGCTAATTAAAATATCGTGCCTAAATTGACTTTTTAAGAGATGGAAAGTCCCACGGAGGTGGCTTACAGGTTGGTTAAGACTAGTACTAGGCATAATAGCCCCTAAACAGGTAGTTAAAGCACTAAGGTACTCATCCGCGTCGAGTTTATTGGACGATCACGTCCGTGGGGTTCTTCGGCATGACCATTCCACTGAGTAGATGGAAAGCTCCCAGACTTTTTTCCAGATACTGTTTTGACTGGCTATCAAGGATCGTTGAACTCATGTCATTATACCCTTGAAATCACTTGCAGTATGAACTTCCTATTCCCAATCCATAATTTTGCATATAAAGAAGCAATTTTATGTAATTTTGGCGAATTTCTCTCAGGTAATAAGCCTATTGAATTTACTCTTTGAATCAAAGTGAATGCATAAGTCCAATGCATAATGTAGAAATGTACTTATGATCAGTTAGAAGTGAACTCGAATAGTTACATATAACTTTATTGTAGTAAATTTTCTGCAACGCTTTCGCCGTGTCCAATAAAACAATTTCAAATAGATAACCAAACAAACCGCTTAAGTCGTGCTCGGACGGACTAGCCGATATAGAGGAAATATAATAATATTAGAGTATATCAGGAAAATCTGGTAAAACATGTTTTACCATCTGATAATTAGTTGTTAGTAGGTTTGTACCAACCACACTTCGAACTGGTTTGAAACTGTCCGACGCATGCGCATCGACCACACTTAAACGTTTTTTGCTAATGCGCATGCGCCGTACAGTTTGAAACTAGTGTGAAACTAGTTTGAAGTGTGGTTGGAACAAACCTAGTATTATCTAGAGGTTAATTAGTACCCAATTTATTTGACTCAATCTACTAAGCCATATAAATCTAAACACCTCAAATAAAGTTGGAGATGGAAAAAATAAATTACTAACTTGTTTAACTATAATGTATTATTTATATTAGCTATGACATGTTTACTAAATATTTGGGAACATCTTATGCTGGAGTTATGAGTAAGTGGTGAATGGAATATGCCGCTGTTACTGTTTCACGTTGATTAGGTTTCCGGGTCTCGACCTCTGTACCAATGGTCGTGATCGTGACCGCAGCTTGACAGGTTGATCTCAGGTAGTTGCTCTGATTACTATTAAAGAATAACGCGGTTGGATGCTCTAATTGGTAGTTAAGAGCAATGTGGTTACTTTCTGGTAAAAAACACAAGATAAAAGAAAGTGTAACTGAGATTGACAAAGTTGCAAAAACTCTACTATTGTACTCTGAGTATTTGATAGATAATAGCACAAAAGAACTGAGATGTATTTTTAAGATTTTCTTCTATGTTTTATTGCCCTCTGAGTGTCAAAAAGGGGTTTTTAAATTGAGCCCGAACAACTGAACCGATTGAAATTAAATCTGATGTTAAATGTAATTTAATAAAGATATATCGAGTAAGGTCTCGAGGTGAAATATAATAATCTCAAGATAAAAATAACTTTTTATATACTGCGTTTTTAAATTTTATGTCATAAATTATAAATTTGAAACCTGTCAAAATGCAGATCGTAAATATGGGATATGTCAAAAACAAATAAAATAACTTGCGGATTTTTTCCGAACTAACTTTCCATACAGCAAAATTAGCTGAATACGAATTAAATATTGCTGAAATATGGCTAAACGTATTAAAATAATGCATTGTCATCGTGTTCTGAGCTATTCTAAAAGTTTCAAATGCCTAGCTACTCGGGAAGTTAGTTGAAAAATCGATTGCAAGATTTGTACTGGACAAAAAACAAACAAGAAAGCAAGCTAATAAAAACGTAGTAAAAAATTAATTTAGCGCTTTATTTTGTTTTGGGACGTTGATCTTCGAAACAACAAAAAGTAAGAATGCTTTTGACCTTCTAATATGCCTAGTATGTACGCAAATACGAAATGAAATTTTAATTTAAAAATTCACTTTTATTTTTTAATTTAAATCAAATTATAATAATTATAAAAGCCGGGGTTTGAACCCGGGCGCTGGAGCTTGTTTTTCTCTGACTGTTTCCCGTGGTTAATAATAATTATAATTTGATTTAAATTAAAAAAAAATTTAATCATTCTGTAGTATGAATACTANAAAGCTAAAATACTGAAAAATCTCAAGTTTCTAGCTCACCCAGAAAATAGAAAAAATTGTATTTATATATAACAAGGATTTTGGCCACTGCATAAAAGCCTCCAAAATAGCGTAAAAAAAGGGTTTTTTCAATTTTTGAAAAGGAAGAATGTAAAAAAGTAAACTTTTTGCATTTTTTACGGTGTACAATATGGACCTTCTGCGTACAATGCAAGAAAACCCATGGCTCTAGGATTTATAGTTATCCCCAAACATTTTGGCTATGTATTATTACACATGCGGCTGTATAGTATAGAGATTAAATGAGATTTTATATATTATGGATATTAGAGATTTTAGGATACCTGTGTAAATGAGGATTTTTTTTTTTTTTAAATAATTTTTCTTTTTAAACAACGTAAACTTGACTCATAAAAAGTATTTTGGTGAGTGAAGACCAAATTTGAACCAATCAGCGATGTCCTTTCCGAATTGCTTTGTCGTTCTTCTGTTACAAAGAGAAAATTATGATTCTTTAAACGGTTTAAAGAGTGTAAATATTTAGTAAAAAATTGTTTGAACGTAGTGGAGTAAAAGTGAAAGTGTGCCGTGTTAGATCAAGCTTAGTGCATTGTTAGTTTAGGAGTGACGCACCAACATCTGTAAGTACACAGTGAAGAATTCAACAATGTAAACAAACGTAAAGCTAACCGGTTTGGAACGCTTCATGATTAATCACACAACACTAAATCGCTCACTTTATTTTCCTTTTGTGCCGTAACATGTAGATTGCATTTGCTTAAAAAGAATAATGTTCCTAACAATTGACTTTAGGCACAAAACAATGTGTAGCGTGTCCTGTGGTATAAATAGTTGCTAATTTTAATTGAAAGAAAAAGTTTCCTTATTTTTAGTTTTAGTCTATAACAAGAAAAAGCACCGTTCTTAAAACTGAAAATCAAGACTGAAATAAATGATGTTAACAAATGATAAGGATTTTTTTTTTTGGGGGGGGGGCTGCTTAGCCTTCAGGCTTAGCCGTCTATAATTACAACTTAATCATAAAACAATTACAAAACCATGATAAGAAAAATTACCATATTTTTTTAAAAGATTTTTACCGAAAGTGTGCTTGAATTACTGTTAGGTTTAAAATTATTTGAACATTGTTTTTTTAATAAACATTACTGATATTAATGTTCTTTTAATAACTAATTACAAATTTGTATTACTTTATTAACTCATACGTCTTGTAAAAATAAAAAGGAAATTTTCGAGCATTTTTAATTTTTGGAAAGTAATAATTTTTAATTCCAGATTCTGATGAATTTACTTTAACCAAATAAGTTGTGTTCAGAAAAAGATTCGGATCCCAACAAAAACATCTATGTGATAAATAAGCCAAGTCTCTTGTAAAAAGTTGTGAGATCGTTGGTTTAGCCAAGTCTCCCCCGCTTGAGTAAGTTCTACTAGATCGTATCCATCCAGCATACGTTTAATAATAGTATAATGATTTTGTTTGGCTATCCTCCTCTTATTCTCTGTCCTTTACGAATACAAAAATTGCCTTTTTTTAGCAAATCACTAATGTAATTTAAATCAATAACACAAAGATACACAGTCTAGCTGGGGCCATCTGCAGGTTACATAAAAATTGGCGTATTTACCATCAAGAAGTAACTGTAAGTATGTTTTTGCGCCAGTGGAAGAGAAATAAAAGGGCACAGAACGTTTAAATTTATATGGGACTATAACAATAGGCTAATTATGAACCACCATAATTTAATTAAAATCGGACGAGAAGTTTTTTAAGATAAAGATAATATGTTGGTTCTCAAAAATTGAAAGACAAACTAACATGGGACCAAAAAGTTTTCCTGGTGTCTGAAACGGATTTCGGTCTTGGAATTTGGCGGAGAAGAAGAAACCGGAGTTTTAACCAATGTTCGGTCATCATAATGATCACATAGCTACCGTTACTTTCGGTATGCTCGAAAGCATTAATGTAGTTATTTATTTTATTAAATTCGAAGGACTAATGCCGTCTAAAAAACTTTTAGTTATTAGTTAGCATGATAACTATGATAGTAATGTATTGGTGATATCGGAATTTCTGCGATTATTGATCTTTATTTAGTAATGTTGTATGTATAATATGATACAAGTATACAATTCTTAGTACAGTTAACATTGTTATAGGCGGCAACTATCTTTTGGAAATTTATTATCCGGAAAATTACTTAATGTTTCGCTATCTACCTGTAACAAGTACTAGGTGTAATTAGATTAACAATAGGTATAGTTATACTACTACTTATAACTACCTAACTAACTGTTAAAAATTCTCTTTTACAGATTTGAAGCAATGACCGAAACAGATACAATTATATTGAAGGAGACAATGTACACATGTGGAAACGTATGACTATGGTAAGATGTGTCACAATAATTATTTTTTTATTTCACTACACATATTAAATAGTTATTGGAGTCACATGAGTATATTTCGTTTAAAAGTACATTAGTAAAAGTGTAAATGGAAACATTTCATGACATCTAGTCGTTTTCTGATAACGAATTGCTAAAAAAAAAAAAGTGAATTTATAAAGAATGAAGATGAAAGTGGGCTAATTTAAAAAAGAAATTACACTCCAAAACTAGACTTTTCAATGACTATTATGGTATCATTTAAAGTTTAATGAACTAACTTACATACTGGGTAGAGCTAAGGCCCAGTAGTCCATGGGTAAAATATCTGATTTGTGACCTCTCCACACACCTTGTTGTCTGGAGGTTGTTTCATTAAATCCTTTTTCATTCACTTCTAAAGATTGTGTGTCCTTTCCTTTGGTCTATTCTTCAGGGGTTCAGTAGAAAAAATCCTGCAGAATTTTTCCTTGAGGATTTCCTGAACATGTATGGCTACCCTGATGAACCACGGGTGGTTTATTGAGCGAACTCAGTTTATCACAGAAAGTAAGTTTGCAAGTAAGCTAACCACTTGGCGTCACCGTTCGCCAAATTTGACCCATTTGCTCGATTGCGTTTTCTTCTACAATCTTGATGCCTAACTTAAGGCTTTGGAGGCCCCCGCAAACCTTTAGTGGAGACCTCTCTATCACCCTTCCATGGCCCCCAGATCCCCGGGGGCCCCCGGGGATTATCGCCGCCACTGTAACTTATGCCACTTAGTGCAACTTATCTAGATGCCACTTAGTATTAAGAGACATTCGATTCTATATGATTACCTATAGTTTTCCACGAACTTAAAACGTTATTTATCCTATCTCACACTTTTCTCCCTGCACTTCCCTTTCCTTTTTTATTCGCCTTTTGTATTAAAACAATGATTGTAGTCGGAAAGTCCTTGTCTTTCAGACTCAATCTTCATGTTTAGGAATGGTTACATCATATCTTGTCTTGCCGACTTTATTATAATAATTTTATAAAAAAAAAACACTCTTACTCTATAACAGCATGGTTATCTGAAGAAGTATGTGCAATAGAGATATTATTATTATTTGTTTTTCTGCGGCTTGGACAGCTCAATAAAGATATTTAAATATCGTACTACTTTTACAAATTGTTTAAGGCAAAAATTATTGTTGAATAAAAAATTAGTTGGGAGAAAATAAATGTATAGTAATCTTTTATAGTTTTTGGAAGGTAATGCTCTTAAATTAAATACTTTATTATTTTCTTCACTGAAGTTTCTGCTGCATGATATGATAAGTTAAAAAAGAGATTTTTATAAAGAAAAAATATGGAATAATGAAAAAAATACAGAATATATACTCGTATGTATATATGGAGTAGATGGAAAGTAAAATTAATATTACTTAAGAATACACTTGTTATTAGACGGAGGAGTTGTAAAAAAAAGAAAATAAATGTAAAATTACATTCTTGCGTTACCTTCACACGAGTCTGTTGTAACTAGAGTACAGCTAAGCAAATATGGGTTTATACTTGTCGATCCTTACATATGAGGAGAACTACTAAAAAATTTAACTTGATACAAAACAACTATCAATTCTTTAAGCAACACTCTACCCGGGTAAAGAAATTAGAGTAATTGTCTTCTTAAGTAGAGTTATTTCATAATTCTATTCGCAATGTGAAATTTAGTTTGAAACATGTAATAAAATTTATCGCCCTCTACTTGTAAACATTCCTATCCTGGCCGGTAATGTTCCATATTATAGCCCTGGTGCCGGTAATAATGTTTGCTTTATCATTACAGGGTCGCTAATTAGTTCGAGAAGCGGCCGCTTCCTGGCCGGGCCGCGGCGTGCAGGAAGCGCTAGTAGTTCTAAGCGTCAGCTGTTTCAATTTGTAACAATCAATATTTTTATAACTGCGGTTTGTTTTGGTAATGATTTAACCTTAATATGCGTTTATTGTTTTTGAAAATTACGGCGAAATAGTTTTTTGTAGTTAGTTTACATGTGGTGGGCGATAAAATAGTGTACGCACCACGAGCAGTAAACGCCATGACAGGCATCGGGCGCGGACGTTAAACGCACTCGTGCTTTCAAACTTCGCCCTCGGCCTGTAATAACGCCCTTACTGCTTTAGGTACGTAAATAGCTATTAAATTTAAATAAGGCAATGACGATATATAGGGCACCAGATTTATTACGATACACTCAAAGATCTAAAGAAATTTAGAATAAAATAAATTAAGGCTCCTTTTACTTGAGTGGGATCTTGCTGAAACGCTTATTCCACGATGAGATTCATGGAATCAAGACATTACTCTTTTAAAAAATTTACTGATATACTTACATTAAAAAAAAAAAAAAATGGGAATTATTTTGACTAACATAAAAGTTTATATGTATTAGGGTCCCTTAAATATTTTCCCTTCATTTTTTTTAGTTTTATTGCGTTACTGAATAGTCCAGTGAATAACAAATTTGCTGTTCGATAACTTTGAAATAGTCATGCTATAAATCAATATTTTTAGGCATAACCGTTGGCCTCCATGATAATTAAACTGTCATTTATCAGAGACGCCACTTGAAAAATTTAATATTGTTTTGGCGGTATAGAAGCTCAATAGGTTTAGATGGGGGCAGAAGGAAAAGTCTCTTCCCGTAAAATTATATATTAATCAAAGCAGCTTTTGACCTTTATAAGGTCATCATCAGTGCCTAAACGAACAGTAATAGAACACTAATAAAAGAACAAAACTTTATTAGTTTTCGGTTACTGTTTGTTAAGGAACTGATGATGCCTTATAAAGGTTGAAAGCTGCTTTGATTAATATACATGTAATTTTTTATGGAGAGACTTTTCCTTCTACCTTTAATGACGACCTTCACTAAATGCCCCCATACACCGTGTATGGGGCTGTTTGATGTTTGCGCAAACATGATATTTGACTTGTATGGCCTAAATTTGCCCGACATCAGGTTTGCGCAAAATGTGTGATCGTGTATCCTTTCTTTAGAACTAGGTTTACCTCCGTTAGCCCTTTACTTTTAAATTCATAGTTCATAAATATAAATAATCATTCATATATACTATTATATTGATAATAATTAACAATTGACTTACATATAAAATAAATATAGATATAGACCTGATATAACAATACAAACAGATTCAAGATTCAACGATATAAACAGATTCAACGAAAGTTTGTAATAAGCGAACCCTGCCTCATAGCATATCTTAAAACCGATTAATGACGACAGCAACCCAGTTTAATCAATTTTACGTTTCGTCGTCTATTGAACACACCAGTTGTTAATAGGTTAATATAATTGACATTACCTACTATTTTGTCGGTATTTTATTCTGATACGTACACTTGTCTGTGCAAGTTGATAGGTTTAGTAGACTAACGTGTCCTGGATAATGTTGGGATTCAATGTTTTCTCACGGGTTCTAGGTCCAAGAATATTCAGTTAAACTTCTCACGGCTACCATTCACTACTTGCTTTATTCACTTTGTTCTCTTGTTCCACACTACCGCCTAATTTAACTTAAGTGGATTAATTGCATTTTTATGGGTAAAGTAGGGGGTGTTGACGACTCTAAGTCTTACGAGAGACCAGGCTAAGGTCGTTAGTGTCAATGTTCTAACGTACTAAAAGCTCTAAGTTTACTTCTCAGAAAAGTAAACCTATCTATGGTATGTACTTATTTTTTAAAAGAGAAACATAAAATGATAATTGCTTGTTTTTAACTGAATAATGCTAAAATAATCAACAATTAAATGTCAAATCACTTCTCGCCGACTTCTTCTCATAATTTACCTCCAAAAAAGTAAGAAAAATTAAAAATAGACTGCTAATTAGTGTGGCACATAGCTTCCTCGCATCCTATCATGTACTTTTTAATGTTATATTAACATTAACGCTATATTACTCCTGGTTGTATGCTTTATTTGGCATGATTAATAGAGTTAAGAATCTGAAGAATCCATAACCAGTGAGAAGAGGGGGAAACACTTTTTGGGGGGGGGGATTTCATAGAAATATAGATTTTTGGTAAAAAGTCAAATGGGAGTAATTTTCTACGATTTTTATTTATTTATTGTTTTATTAGGGTGTCAGACAACTAGGTCATATACACCCAATTTTCTACGATTTTTTGCATGCCGAATTGAATGAAACAAAAACAAAATGGTATAATCTGATGTATAAATAGAGATACATATTTGTTTCACTAGTTTTATTAAATTAAAGTTTCTTACCGTATGAGGTTGCCAGAAGTAATAGGAATAAGAAAAATTGAATTCTTTCGTCCATCACTGCTATCTGGATGTAGCCACACTCCTCATTGTCTTATCCACCCCCTCAGATAGATCCGCCTGAAACAAAATAGATTTATTAGTTAAAATTCAAATTAAGGCACTCTTTTATACTTGTTACCCACCTTTTTTTATTTTGAAATTAATATACCTATAAGTGCATACGTATATAAGTGCAATATTCCTTTGACCTAAAGTACATTCGATTTAATATCCCTTTGTCTAAATAGTTATTAACTTTGATACCTATTCTAGTTTTTCTAAGTTTATGGATATCAATATTGGTGGGTAACAAAGTAAAAGAGGCGTTTTGGGGTGCCTCTTTCACTTCGTTACCCACCANGGGGGGGGGGGGGGGGGGTAAGTAACATCGTAAAATAGTACCCAAAACATTTTTTTGCCTAGCTTACTAATTTATTTTAGGATTTAAAAGTTCCACTGTATTTGATATGTTTCAGTTCACAAATACTGAAACTTATATGAAATCACCCATGGTAGGCAATGTTCTGGAATCTTTCAATCTTTTCTTAATTAACAGTAACGCTATTTTTTGTCCACATCATTTTAAGATAGAAGGAGAAAAATAATAAGAAATCATCGATAAACAACATATATGCAAGATGAATAATTTAAAATAAACTACTTCATAAAATTATTTATCTAGGTATTATTACCCAGGCCTTGTACTTATTATGTTAGGAATTGGCAGGTTCTCGCATATTTCATTTTGAAATTTAAGTTAGCTAGTCGCTAATCGATCGAATCAGATCATTCCAATTATGTATTTTTATTTTTAATTTTACCGTAAAATATAATTAAGGTATTATGTTAATAAAAAATAGTTAGATCAAACTACGCAACTAATTCAAGTATATCTTAATGTGGCTGGTACCGAAGTGCGCCAGCCCCCCTTCGGATTAGAAAAAGGTTCTTAGTTAAAGGGTGAGGTCAGGTAACCCGGGTTATACCTCTTGCACCCCGTTTAAACTCAAAGAACTTTGTAGCGGACTTCGAAATTGAAATCCAACAAGCCGTTCGAAATGTCTTACCAAGCACTTTGGAAAAATTCAGGATTTTGGATTTACTGAGGACAACCGATGTTCTACCAACGATGGTCAATTGATTAAGTTTATCTTCGGACTACCCTATATAGACCGTGAAGAAGTTGAAGAATGTTATATTGAAGATTTTATAAGCCAAAAAATAAGCCATCGCAATGATCGATTTTGGGACTACATATATATACTGAGAACTATACTGATCTGTCCACGGCTAAATTCACAATACCAGTGTGGGATTCAAGCAGCCTAGCGTTGGTTGTTTATAATAGTAAGGTATCTAGATTTGAAATGTGTCATTTTTAATTTATTTAGGAGTATGTACTTAAATAAATTACATCTTTCAATATGTATTTTGTATTATATTTATTGAATATAGACTCAATTGTATTATATTATGTATATTACATATGTAAAAGTTTTTTATTTCTCATGAGTACGTTTAATGTTAAGTTAATCTAAGCCCTTCTAATAAATATTAGCATTCACTTATAAGTGAGTGTAATTTATGTAATTATCTTTAATTTTAAATATTAACAATATAATTTTTTTTTGTATTTTTGATTAATTTTTTTAAATTTCCTATGTTTAATGATAACTTATTGTGATTTTGTAAATATTTATTTTCATTTTAAATATTCACAAATTAAAGTGTATCTTCTGACTCTATTTGGATTTTGTTCTTTCGAGAACATTCTACAGATTCTCCTATGCAATGAGATGTGCTAATGATCGCCGTATCATTCTGAGGAGTTTTTTCAAAGTAACTTCAAATTGCTTTAATAATGAGTATGGGGAATATTGACAACGATTAGGCCTTCAGAAGGTGGTTAAAGAGCGGACTACCTGTTTCAATAGATGGGATTAACCCGGCGCTCTTCGACCGTACCCTTCAAAAAGGGGCTGGCGCACTTCTACCGTAACCCGACCTTTCCCGGCGCACTTGGTGTACAGCCCTTTATGTGACCTCTAAAGGAAATTTTCATATTATCTGTATTAAGGTTTGAGAGATCTTTTGTTTTATCCCCACCATTATTTTTATTTATCCTAAATTTTACATTCCTTCGTGGGATAATTTTTATTGCTTACAAATTTTTGTTTATTTCACTCTTTATTTTAATATTAGCCTTATTCAGAGGAAATAATTATATTTTAGTTCAACTTAGCTCTTCTTCTTGTAATGCCAAAGTTCAGAAACTTTTCAGGATTTACCTCATTTCATTAGTAGGAATTCGACTTGGAGAAATAAATTGTTGCCGAATTAAGCTTTTATCTATTTATAGTAAAATATATGATCGAATAAGGTAAAACCTACATTAATATGAGTAAATAACAATAATCATTTTCAAAAATTCAGTGAGATAAAAAATAATGTAGATCCACTTTTATATTTTGGTTTGAACACCTTATCCTACCAGATCCTTTGAATGCCTTTCCCTACGAGATATTCCTAGGAATTTTATAATGTTTATAATTTAACGCTTGGATAGTTTGTGAATCATACTAGATAACACTTTAAATTGGCGTTGATGTCATCATTATTATATTCTTAAAATATTTCTATAATATAATAGTAAAGTAATAGATATAGTGATATTTGTGCCTAAACAAAGATGCAGTATTGAATATTGAACAAAATTCCGAATTAAGATGATGATAAACCCGCGTGGTAATACATAATACATATATGTACATGGATTACATTGATATAAGAAGTAAACATATACATGGCCATGATAAAGTAGTAAAGTACGATTCTTGATAAAGCCGTGCCTTGCCGCCAATAAGCTAAGTTGTAATAGTAATGTCCTCTTAGCATTGTCGAATTGATCATTCTTTGAGATTTTTATTACAATCGCGTTTATTGGTTTATAATATAACATCAAAACATTTTTTTTTTTTAAACTATTATTTTTCATTTCTTTATGTATTTACGTTTATATCAACTAATTTGATTAAATTTACTTTTATTTTATTTTTTACTCATTATACTTGAGCTCTTGAGGAGGTAGATAAGAAATATTTAGGTTTTTCATTTTTTTAAACACACAATTGATGTTATTGTGAGATTAAATTCGATCTTGAATAAAAAATGGTTATATAGCCGTGCCTATATAATAAAATAGGGGCATTTTTTGGAATCCTCCAATCTGTGATTGGTAGGGGTATTTTATTCATAAACTTGGAATGAATAAATTGTAATATAGTCCTAATTCTTATTTATGAAGGCTTTGGAAACGAAACTATGTAAGCATTACGTATAACCGCTTGGCTTATGTGATAATAGGTAACAGCCACTGACTTCTAGCATGAGCTCCACGTGGAGCGTGGGGTGAAGGCTAATAATACATAAAAATAATTAAGATAAGCTTTAGGAATCGTTTATATTTACTGCAAGTTAAATAAACTATAGTATTTATACTTTAAGAATGTCTTAACTCAAGATGGTTAACATTATTAGCGTAATAATATTGGTTTATATAGATAATATTGTGCAATAACAATAAAATTTTATTGTATTTTATTATCATTTCCCGTAAATATTGCATGTAAATCATTATTAAACCATGTAATACTATTCAAAATAATACTTTAGATGCATTGTAAAGAGAATAGGGATGTTTTATGCGTGTATTTTGAGTAAATAAGGTAATTTCATAATGAAAAAGTAATTTCTTCGTATTATGCTTGACTAACTCGTCAACCTGATTTCAGTTTGCTGTGCGGTTTGTAACACACCAATTGTTCGTGAGTTAATCTTTATCCAATGCTCATTTCTTTTACAACCGAGAAGGGAAGAATATATGGATGAATTCTTACGAAAAAAGGAGGATGAGACGAGTTATGCTTATGTAGAAATCGGCCTTTTTTCTCTTTCTTTCGTTGTGCCCATATATTTACAATGACATTGTTACAATAGCATGAATATCTTTGTAGAAGGTTTACTTTTGTATTACTGTGTTATCAAAAGGATGGGTACAACGACTGATTTGTGATACTCTCACTTCCTGCATTCAATCGTTGAGACTGGTTCACTAAGGCGACAGTTGTTGTCACACTTTCCTTTAACTACATTTTGATTCGAAACTAAATCGCAATGATCGATCCTTACTGCCAAAAACTGAACTACTATTAACTATACTAGTCAGTAATATTACTTACATAAGAATAGGCATGTAGTTTGTAGTTTGTTTATTTTCTTTATAGTCTATTACTAATGTTATCTCATTATAAATAATCAAGGCATCGATATAAGATTCAATCTGGTTGTAAAAATAGGTTAACTCAGACAATTTTTTTGTTAAATCTTTATTTACTTTTGTCAACTTGTCTTGTATTAGAGTTAATTACTATTGTATGATTTAACTCTAGAATGTAATATAACAAATCAATTAATTTAAATCAAATTATAATTATTATTAACACTGGGAGACAGACAGAAAAAATAGACTCCAGCGCCGGGACTTAAACCACGGGCCTCTACATTGAACGCTTGGATTCGGGACTCGTTATCGGTTACGACAGAGAAAAATCATTCTCCTACGTAGCTTAGTTTGGAAAGAGCAATACACTGGAAATGTACAGGCCCGTGGTTCAAGTCCCGGCGCTGATGGAGTCTATTTTTCTCTGTCTCCCAGTGTTAATAATAATAATAATAATTTGATTTAAATTGAAATTTAAAAACTTTTCGTGGTATGAATACTACCAAAAACTTAAAAATTGAATTGCAAATCAACTAATTGTTATTGAACCTTAAAAATTGCATCATCTGAAAAAATATTTGACTGGTGCAATGAGCATTCCACCTATTATATATAGGTTATCCTCAGTAAGAGAATCATTAGTGAGAATTATCAGCCACGAATCATTATAAATATTCGAATAACTCCCTCAAATTATACTGTAGTATTCTTGCATCTTCATTTGTGCTGATGATGACTTATTAATAGGTTCCAAGTATTTTCGTGGAGAGACTTTGTGTATTACTTGATTGAAAACTCTAGTGAAACTAAACTTCGTTTATTGAACGTATATACTGTTATTTAATCTTATTAAAAACCAATTCTTTCATTTTAAGAGAATTTAATGTCTTCCGTTTGAAAGAAATTGGTATAAACAACGGAAACACAAATAATTATTTACCTGAACTTATTAAATCATATATTTTTCTTTCTAAAAATAATTAAGACTGCCAATTTTACAGATCTTATAGTAGTACCAAAACTTTTAGGTCATTTCACTGTTTTGTTACATAATTAAAGAACCCGTACACGGTCAAATTGTTCTATCGAGTATGTAGGCCTTTATAAAATCCAATTTTTATACACTTGTTTTTTTTTTAATTTGGCGTAATTTTCATTGATTTATATGTTACTCTCTTACTTTCATTTTCATCAAATTTCCAATAATAAATTAATCCAATAAAACTCCATTCAATTTCTTCCCAAAAACCAAAATTACTGTTCATTTTTATGTATATGTATGCACATATACGTATTATGAATGTAATAAGCAATTTTGGATTTAAGGTAGACATTGAATTGAGTATTATTGGAAATTTTATGAAAATAAAAACTGATCTATTTCTAATATTAGTAAATTTTTAATGTGGATAAGGAAAAAATAAGAAGGTAATAAAAATTGCAAGCAATAAATAAGTTTTTGATATCAAGCAGATACCTATTAGTTTTTTATTTGAAATCATATAAAAAAAAACTCTTCTACGAGTATATTCTCGAAATAATGAAATAAGAGTAAATATCATCTCAATTGCAATACTAGAACATTGCAATACTAGAAGATGAATTGCTATTACAAAATTAAGAAAAATACGAATATATTCTAATTTTCTCAATAATAAATTATAATAATTATTACTATAATTTTAAACATAAACTTTTTTCATTTTTAATAAAATTGGATAAGTTACTGCATAAAACAAAATGTGCTTCAAGAGCATAAGGAAAAATTAAGGGTATTATCCCATTTTGGTGCAGTGAATTTGTTAGTCTATTTCGTTTTAAGATTAATGAAATAAACCAAAGAGAGAGAGGGAAAAAGGAAATAAAATTGTTATATTTGAGCTTAATGAACAAAAGTGAAACTAAAGGATAAGGCAAGGAATAATCCAATTTTCTCATACGACATTAGAAAATAGTAAGCATATGATTTTCATAATAAAGAAAAAACTGGATTTCATTTGGACACTCCTTAAATGCAAATTACAAAAGAATAAGTGGAAGTAAAAAAGAAATGCCTAATTTTTTTATTCTTATTTCGACACTAGATAAGGTGCAGGAGAGAATAAGGAAAAAGATGGTTAGAAGAGTTAGACGATTACCCTATAATGAAGACAGTGAACCGTGGAAAGTTAGCTTTATTTTCATCCCGTTATTCCTTTTTGCTTTTAGTTTTCGTAGTTCTATCTTGAGCCTTTGGTTTATTTCTACACCTGCAGATTCATCATGAATCTTTTCTTTGGATCTTCCTGTTCTCTTCTCATTCATAATTACTCCAGGAGGTAGTCGAGAGCTCATCTTCTAATGGTTCTTAAGACAAACACTATTATCCTGGGTAAACTATACTATACGGATAATGGTTATTGTTGTTGGGGCACTACTTCACTCTACCTTGTAGAAGCTATTATTATTTTTATGTTTGTAGTTCCTCGTGCGTTACTTCTTGATGTTATTTTGGAGATAGTCACTTTATAAACGGTACTTTGTATCAAAATGTTATTCCTTTTTAAAACAATGTTGTTTATATTTTGCTTTCAAGCTTACTGAAGGTAACGGAAGCTAGGTGATCGTTCCGAGAATGAAACTTGTTTTCATGTCTCCGATTTAAAAAAATTCGGAGACAAAAATCTGTTTCAGACATCAGGAAACATTTTCTTTTATTATTAATTCTGTACTCAGCTATAACTATTTTACAAATCCTTCTACCCACACAGCCCTAGTCTACCACCACCTTGCACTGTTAGTTGGTTATAAAAATTTGTAAAATAATCTTCTTAGTACAGAATTCACTCTTACTAAGTTAACACGCTAACTTAAGATGATTGATTATATGTCGAAACGCGTTTGTTTTAATTGTATAAAATTGTGGTGACAATACTGTTGTGTTTATTTTTTTTAACTTCTCTAGTCATAATAATTATGTCACAATTAGTCCATTGTTGGTCCCATATAAGTTTCAATCTTTTACGCTTATTTGCTTCTCTTCCACATGCGCACAAACATACATTTATTTACATCTATATCTTCAAAAGTACTTATCTGATTATTATGAAATTGGGTTTGTCTTACGTAACCAGCAGATAGCACCAGATTAATTTGAGCGTCTTCGCTCTTAAATTGTGACTAAATTTATACTTAAATTGATAATACGTGTAATAAATCAAAACAATTTTGTAATTTAAAAAAAAAAACGGGGGAAACAATCAAATTATTTAGACAAAAATGGCTTGAAAAAGCATAAAATCAACAAAGTCACTCGTCCGATTTTTATATATTTGGATGGCAGGTCATAATTAGTCCATTGTTGGTCCCGTATAAGTTTCAACCTTACTCATCTGATTTTTGAGAAATTTGAATAGAATAGTTGAACTTAGCCCACAAATGGTCCCATATATATTAATTTAAACCGTCTGCACTCTTATTTGATAGGGTCTTCGGGAAGTAAATAAATTTGACAATAATAGGTTGTAAAAGCATAAAATCATCAAATTGTACTAAATAGGAAGCTATGTGACACGCACTCATTGACAGACTATTTTTTTCGGTTACAGTGGCGCACCCAGAATTATTTTCTAGGGGGGGCTAAAACCTAGACTGAAAAAAAGATGAGGGGGGGGGATAGGCGAAGTCTACATCAAAATCAAAAATGTTACTTTCTAGCGTTTTATGAGCAGTAAGTATACTAAGTAAAAACACTAATGCTTCGATTTCCTCATCAGTAAATAGTATTTTCTTGGAGGCTCTGGGGGGGGGGGGGGCTTTGGCCCCTTGGGCCCTTGGGTGCGCCACTGTTCGGTTTAATACGTCTTAGGATAGGAAGTATTGTTATCGTAGAAATATGTATTGTATTTACACATTTAATGACCTCCTGTACCAAATATGTTTTTACAGAATGTCAGTTGTCTGCTTCTCATTTATTTTACTTTAAATGCGCATTTTCTATGCTTTTATTTATTTTTAAGTTGTGAATGACTTTTCTTGGACTTTCTATTTTTCCTCATAGTAAATGTTTACGGCAAGCACATCGACTTCATGATTTATTTATTATTAACAATATGTAGTAACTACTTTTTTTTCACGACCTCTACTGTTAATTGTAATATGTATACAGGTATATTATTTTATTTTTAATTTATTTATAAATGTATTAATGCGCTAGTTATTATTTTTTCTTCGACTTACCTTTATTTCCTTTATTAGTATTAATTCCATACAATATGCTTTATACGTTTCCAGCTATAGTTATTTTTGCTATGTGTGGGTGTACCTGTACCTACGGACTTGATAGATCTTATTTTAAGATTCAAATCTACACAGCTTTAAATTTAAAGCATTGGATAATAGATCATCTTTTTAATTGTTAAAGTGGTAATCCAATAACTATCTTAGAATCCTGTCCTAGGGCAAAACCCTCTGAAATATCATAGTAATAAAGAGTTAATAAGAAAATATGAAATTTATTGAATTATATTTTTAGAAGACGTGAGGCCATGTATTAGTATAGTCTCTTAATTCATTAACTTAAGGTGAAGTGGCCGAAAGGATTAACGTACCTGGAGGGCGATTCTGTAACTTTGAAACCTCCCTTTTCATGTTGTTATATATCAAAAAGTTGATATGAAGATGCGCGCGCAACCTGTCATGTGAATCTGTAACTTTTGTCTGTTGTTATATAAGGAGAAGTTGATATATAAGATTTGATAAATAGCAACTCGAAATTGTTGTTGATATAATTCGTCAGGTTATGTTGTTATAATCAAATGCTAAAAACCAAAACAAAGTGGCGCCATTATTGATGTTTTTATTCACTTTTCTTGTTTTCTGACTGAACTAACTATTTTATTCGACAAAACTTGTTAAAATTAAACACCTCCTTTAAATTGTAAATTTTATAGATAAAAGAAATTAATTTTAAATTATTTTATTTTATTAAATTATCTATCTTATTAAATTATATCATTTTATATTAAACAATTTTAAAGATAAAAGAAATGAAAATCAACTAGTTTTTATTTTTATTTTTATACACCTTTAAAATCCATCAAACATTGAATAAAATTTACTGAAATTACTATAAAATGGCCAATAAAAA